>CM076580.1:425957976-426089165 GCA_034641835.2 Pinus albicaulis | reverse complement strand
CAAAAGGTAAATGAATTACAGACATTTCTTCAAAGAGAAAAAGTGGCCAAGGAGGAACATAATGCAATATTGCAAGAAAAACTCCAAAGATTTAAAGATTATCCTAAGGTAGATCAATTCAAGAAGGAAGCCCTTGAATCAAATAAAACATTATCAATACAACTTGATATTTTGTCTTAGAAGATAACAATGGTTGATCCTTTATGTGAAATAACCATGTCTCTTGCAGAGAAAACAACAAACTCAGGAATTGAATTTGAAGATGCTGATGAGAAAATCTCAGAATTTCTCACATGGAAAGAAAAATATCAAGGAATTGCAGCTAATTTGCCTAAAATTCAAGAAGAACATAAATAAATTTTGTTTGCAGAATGGGAGGCATAGTTAATTAAAATAGAGAGAGCCATTTCCAGGGTGAGAGTTTTAATGAACAATGTGGTAGAGTTAATCAATGATAACCTACATACTGCTAACTTAATCTCCGATCACATTCCAGGACAACTTCCAAAGGTGAAAAAAATGGGAGCAAGAATTGAAAAGCAGGTACCAACAAATTGATGCAGTACAAGAGCTAACATGGGATACATTCTAGTCATATCTAGTTAAACCACACAGCCAGCAATTGACTATGAAATGCCTCTCCCATGCTATTGCTAATATTCTTCTAGAATTTTCTGATGCCACCTACACCGGTCAACTACATTCTCGTATGAGTCATCCGCTAGAAGTCAAAGATATGTTATCAATATGCCAGCTGCACACATCAGATACATAGGAAGTATCTTAGATCTATTCTTATGGGAACCGCCAATCTATTTTTGTAAAATCGCATCCCCAACTTTCATGATTTGGTATTCATAACATCATCTAAGTGATGTTTAGGATAGTTTGTTAGAATTTTTAGTACTATTTAAATCCATTTCACGTATTTAGAAAAGGGTCTTGAATTTGTAATAATTTTTGACTTGGAAGATACACTTTTGTACTTCTAAATATATTATTTTTATGATGGATCACATTCTATGATTTTCTGAGGAATAATTTTTAAGAGTCTACACTTTTGCGTCTTGGAGATAGTTCTAAGTGAAAGAGCAAGATTGGAATATCAATTGGACCAGAGAATTTTATATGTATCTGGTATTTCTATCATTTCTGTTTCAGTTTTCTTATGCGATGAAATATTCCTATTAAAATTGCTATTGTTTATATATATCTATATATATATATATATATATATATATATATATATATATATATATATATATATATATATATATATATATATATATATGTTTCTAAAACATTCGTTATATCATTTATGAAAATATAGAAATGTTATCTTTCATAGTATGTATAGACAATATAGAAATATAAATATGTGAATATGATACGTTATTATAACTCTATTTAACTTCTAAACAGAGTTATCATCATATGAAATCTCATCTTTCTTTTTAAATAAATAAGTCATCTTTATGATTGTTTATTTAATTGAAATTATTCTAAAATTGGGTTCACCTTTAAATACCCTGGTTAGATTTAGAGTTATTTGTATTTATCAAGTGGTTGGTTAAATATAAAAATTTCACCATCATTATATCAACCAACCAATCATCATCTCATATATTATTGGGAAACTGGTCCTATATTATCCAGTCGCAACCATTATCCCAAACGAAAAAGGAGTTGTATTAAGGTCCGGACCGGGTGGTTTTCCCCAATGTTTTAAGCTAGGATTTTTGGGGCTTCAACATTTTTGGCGCTAGAAGGAGGGTCATAAGCTGTGAATGGAAAGTAAATCTAAATCCACAAGCCATTCTAAGAGCGATTCACCCTCATCACCTTCTTCAACTTCTCCTTCATCTCAAATCTCTAGGGAAGAAGTTGAAAAGAAAATTACTACACCCACTGCCAAAACCCTAGACATATCAGAAGAGTCATCTGTTGAATCTCCTAAGGTACAATCTTTAATTCATAAACTTGAAGGGTTTTCTTTATCTCGTGAAGAATCTGAGTTATCCCAAGGCAGTGTGACTTCATGATACATTCCTTCTTAGCCTCTTACTAGACTGCAAAGTGAAAAGCTTGGCATTTCACCAACTGAACTTCCTTTGCCAAGTCGAAAAAGAGCTAGAAAAACACCCTCTGAGTCAGATAGTGATACTCTTTCATCAGTATCTTCTACATCTTTCATATCATTTCCATCTACTTCTCAACTTCAAATCACAATCCAGAAAGGTACAGTTGTTTCAACAACACCTACTCAAACAATTTCAACTGTTCCTCCAACTTCCTCTACCATTAGTACAACGATGGCACAGAGACCATGGACTAATCCAGGAGCTGTTACAATGCCTGCACCTCTGAGTGCATTACCATCTCATCCTGAGAAATGATTACCAAAGTTTAGTCCTGATACTGGCATATTAGCTTAAGAGCACATTAACAACTTCATGTTGTCCGTAAACCTAAATGGGGTAACAGAAGAAGATGATGTAGTCAGACAATTTCCATATACTTTGCAAGGAGCAGCGGGATCTTAGTATTTTTCATTACCATCAGGATCCATTACTAGCTGGGATATTTTTCAAGAACAATTCCTAACCAAGTTCGGAGCTGATAGGTCATTAGAAACTCTGATTAATGATCTCTTCAATTTGAAATCAGAATCTAAAGAACCCATCAAACACTTCAACTTTCGATTTAACAAGTTGTTGAACAAAATTCCTACAACATCAAAACCTAGTGAAGAAGTCCAAAGTGAATGGTATATATCTGCTTTGCCTTCAAATATAGCCATATTTTTAGATAGAGTTGCTAAACCTATACTAGTTGAAAACATGAAGGAAGCAATCGCAGTAGAAAAATGTATCATGGCTTTGGAGAAAAAAAATGCTAGCGAAGAAAGGAAATCCAAAAAAATTAGTTTCAAGGATGATTCAAAGAAGAAAGAACCTAAAGATCCATATGATATGGAAGGTTTACAAAAAGTTCTGAAAACTATGTCTAATGAAATGGTAGAAATCAAAAAGCAGGTAGATGAAACTTCCACTAAAAGGTTGTTTAGGAATTTCAAAAGAAATCAGACAAATGAATATAAACCACCTAATGCAATATCTAATGCAGAGTTGGATTTAGAGGAAGAAGAAGAGGAAGATACACTTATATCATCATAAGAAAACGAAGAAGAAGAATTAGTTGAGTGCTATGGGATGTGGGATTTTATTTTTCCTAACTCCGATAATGAGAATGAACAGGAAGCACTTCCAGTCAATACAAGAAGTAAGATTGCAGCAGAACCTATGCAAACATCTCCCAAAAAGAAAAATTCAACTCCTACTACTAAAGATAAATCTCTTGTAAAGAAAGCTTCTCCTTTACCTACCCAAAATCAACCATCATCTTCTAATCCTCCATCAACATCTAAAACGTTAGTAGTGTCCGACTCTATGGATTATAACATTATAGAGGATATGAAGAAGACCAAAGAAAATTTTTCTTTACATGAACTCAGCAAGCTCAAACATCAACATAAGATGTTGTTAAAAGAATTGAATGCAATGCCTACTTCTCCTCTTCCAAATGGGGTAATATCCAAAGCAGCCAATGGATAAGGTAATCCACTCGATAAATTAGATGTTATCGATACTGTTTTGATTGGAGATAGATCTAATTCACAGACACTTCCTTTTATTTTAACTTACGAGATCTGTAATAGGAATTTACATAACTGTTTGATAGATTCAGGAGCATCATCAAACATAATTCCAACTTTAGTGTGCTCTAAATTAAACATTGAACCACAGAAATCTGCAGTTCATATTGTCCAATTAGATCAGACTAAAGTGCAAGTTTTAGGAGAGATTAATTCAGTCACTATTAGGCTAGCAGCCGATCCTAGAATAGTTCAGAGAATTGATATATTGATTGCTGATATTCCTGAGTTTTATGGTTTAATATTAAGGAGGGATTGGTCTGAAAAACTCCATGGTTAAATTTCTACTGGTTGGTCTCATATGTGGCTTCCCTATAAAGGGAAACCAAATCAAATTAAGATTGATCGGGAGAAAAATATGACCCATATAGTAACAGAGTTTGAACAAGAAAACCAACCTGTGGCTTTCAATAATAATATTCTCAGAAATTACTCATTTGAATCATTCTTCGGAAATTTTAGCTCCTAATAATCACCTTTTTCTGTAAATAGCTTCATTTCACAAGTTGAAATTTTTTCTCATACCGATACTTCAAGATGTGTTAATATTGTTGATCAATGTGTAAATAAATCTGTAGATAAATCTTTATTTTGGTCTTTGTACTTTGATGGATCAAAGTCCAATGATGGTGCAAGAGCAGGATGTATTTTAGTTAATCCAGAAGGAGAAAAAACTATGTTGTCATGCAGACTAGAATTTGAGTGTACAAATAACACTGCAGAATATGAAGCTTTGATTCAAGGACTTTACAAAGCAATAGGCTTGAATGTCAAATATTTGAAGGTATATGGTGATTCTGAAATTGTCATAAGACAAGTTAGAAATACTATTCATTTTCTTTCAAGTCATCTTAAACATTACCAAGCCCTTGTTCAAAGTCTTACAATTCATTTTTTAGCATTCAATATTTCTCCTATTCCTAGATCTCAGAATTCAGTAGCTGATTTATTAGCTAATGTTGCTTCTAAGCTCCTTCCAGCTGAGGATTATAGTCCAAATAGGTTTTCAGTTGAATTGATATTTCAACCATCTGTCCCTGACAATGTTACCAATTGGCGAGTGTTTAATCATGATGAAGACATCCTAAACTTCTTAACTTCGAAGAAATCTTATGATGATCAGATAATTGACGAAAGTGATCACGATCTTCAAATAAAATAAAAAAACAATGAAAATTCTATTCCAAAATCTATGGTTATACTTGAAGATCTCTATGATATCAAAGATAGATTCAAAAAGGTTACTAATGCCAAACTTCAAAGTTCTACTTTAAATTTTGAGTTAATAAATCTAGGTATTGAATCTAAACCACAAAATATCAATCTAGGTCTTGGGCTAACACCAGAAGAAAGATTTTCTTTTATCAGACTTCTAGACAAATACAAAAATGTTTTTTCTTGGAATTACGAAGATTTAAGAACTTATGATACTTCTATCATTCAGCATACAATTCCAATGATCTCCGATGTAAAACCGGTACAACAAAAGTTAAGGAAAATTCATCCCAACTTGGAAAGTCAAATTAAAATAGAGTTGAATAAACTGTTGAAAGCCAAAATTATCTTCCTAGTAAGACATTCGAATTTGGTTTCAAATTTGGTACCTGTTAGGAAGAAGAATGGAGATATTAGGATTTGTATAGATTTTAGAAATCTCAATTAAGGCATGTCAAAAGGATAATTTCTCACTACCTACAATGGAACAAATACTTCAAGCAGTAGCTAGTTCTGAATTAATGTATTTTCTTGATGGTTTTTCAGGATATAATCAGGTATTGGTGCATTCCGATGATAGACTGAAAACTACATTCAGAACCAAATCGGGAACATATGCCTACCAAAAAATGCCTTTTGGTTTGATAAATGCTAGAGCTACCTTCCAAAGAGCCATGGATATAGTTTTTAAAGGTTTGATTAATAGGACAGTTGTTGTCTATCTAGATGACATAACTTTCTTTTCAAAGAAAAGAGCTAATCATCTACATGATTTAAAATAGATCTTTGAACGATGTAATAGGTACGGTATTTCTTTAAATCCAAAAAAAACATTCTTTGCTCTTAATGAAGGGAAACTCTTAGGATTAATTGTATCTAAAGATGGAATATATATTGTCCCTAACAAAATAAAAGAGATTTATGATATCCCTTTGCCACATAACAAGAAATCCATGCAATCATTTTTAGGGCAAATAAATTTTGTAAAAAGACTTGTTCCTGATTTTTCTCATATAGTCTTACCTTTACAAACTATGATTAGAAAAAATTTGGTTTTCAAATGGGGACATAAAGAAAAGGAAGCCTTTGATTCAATCAAATAGGAAATTATTAATGCTCTAGCATTAAATACTCCTAATTTTTCTAATCTTTTTATTTTTTATACTCTAGCCATTGAAACATCTTATGCAGTTGTTTTAACACAACTCAATGATCAACAAATTGAAGCACCTATCTCCTTCTTTAGTTCAAATCCGCAAGGAGCTGAACTTAACTATTCAGAAGTAGAAAAACAAGCTTTTGTTGTGTTTAAATCTATCAAACACTTTAGGCCATTTCTCCTAAAAACACATACAAAAGTCATTGTCTCATTTTCTGCAATGAGATAATTGCTAGTACGAAGGGAAGTAGGAGAAAAAAGAGCCAATTGGGTAACAGCCCTACAAGAATATGATATTGAAATTAAACCAGCTAAAATTGTTAAAGGACAAGGTTTTTGCAGGTTATTAGCAGGAGCTTCCAATATACCTGAACATCAAGATCAAAATAATACTTTTCAAGTGAATGAGATAAGTATCATAAATTATGAATCTCAGTATGTTGATCTGATCTTTTACTTAAAAAATGGGTATGCTCCTCCTAATCTCAGTTATAAAAGCAACTCCTCCTAATCTCAGTTATAAAAGCAAGTGTGCTTTAAGATTAAAAGCTAAAAACTTTGAGATCATTAATGATGTGTTATTCAGAAGAAATTATGATTCCATTTTTCTAAGATATCTAGAAAAAACTGAAGTACACAAGGTTTTGCAGGAATTACATGATGGACCAGCAGGTGGACATTTTGGAGGAGATACTACAGCTCACAAGATAATTCATGCTGGATATTATTGGCTTACTTTGTTTAAAGATGCCCATGACTATGTAAGGAAATGTAATACTTGCCAAACTGCCAGTGGAAGACAACGGAAACCAGCTTCTCCTTTACAACTAGTAAACATTGAGCAACCATTCGAACAATGGGGACTTGATATTATTGGAGAAATTGTTCCACATTCTTCCAAGCAACACAGATACATCCTTACAGCCACAGATTATTTCACGAAATGGGTAGAAGAAATTCCTTTAAAGGTAGCCAATTCTGATGCAATCATTGAATTCACTGATCAATTCATCATTACTAGGTTTGGTGTACCCAACATCCTTGTTTTTGATAATGCATCTTATTTTTCTGGAAATAGTATAATGGAATTTGCACTCAAAAGAGGTTTTAAGTTAAAATATTTTGCAAATTATTACCCCCAAGGTAATGGTTTGGTTGAATCAACTAGTAAAAATCTCATAAATATTATCAAAAGAAATATTGATCAAAATCAAAAGAATTGGCATAAGTTTTTGATTTTTTCACTATGGGCTGATTTTATAACTCAGAAGTCTTCAATAAGTACTTCACCTTTTAATCTTGTGTATGGGAAAGAAGTTGTAATACCTTCAAATCTAGCACTCCCATCTCTAGCCCTAGTACAATTTATTGAAGAAAATCCTTCATCTTCTGTCCAATTAAGATTTGATCAAATCCTCAAATTAGATGAAGAAAGGGAAAAAGCCAAAATCACTCATGTTAAACATCAACAACTTATAAAATCTTCCTTTGATGCAAGTTCTACTGGATCTAAAACATTACAAATTGGTGATCTTGTTTTGAAATGGGATAAAGCACATGAAGATAAAGGTAAACATACCAAATTTCAAAAAATGTGGCTTGGACCATTTCAAATCATTGAAAAGATAGGCTCATCTACATTCATATTGCAAGATCTAACAGGAAAGAAAGAGTCTCTTCTTGTGAATGGGCTTATTTTGAAAAAAAAAAAATTCCTAAGGAGGCAACCCCCTCTTACATGTATATATTCATTATGCAATTTTGTTTGTTTTTTTCAAATAAAGTTGTTAATAGTACTCCATTGACCTTTTACTATTGAAAATATCTTTGAGAAAATATTGTGAATATTTGTCTATGTAAAATAGAAATTTTTAAGGAAGTGTTTACAATTTTAGAAAGTTAAATAAAATATGAAACTCTGAGAACTTATTTAAAGTTTGTAAAATCTTCTGAAACCTTGAAAATATTGTAAATCATTCTAAGTTTATAAAGTAGAGAGAGGTTATTTATAAAAAGTAAATACTTTTTCCAAATTTTGGCACTTAAAACTCTAAAAGGTCATCCATTGACTCTTAAGGAGAGAATCTTTCACCCCATCCACTAAGTTTATGATTTTTTAGAGTGTAATTCTAAAAAATGTGTCTGATATAAAAGATAAGAGGTCTCATTACGAGCCTGCTTACCATGATCATAGGGAAGTAATTATACTGACATTACCACTACTGCATATCAAAACAGGGTAATGGTTTATAATCATAAGACAAGGGGTCTCATCACGAGCCAGCTTGTTCAGTTTAGTTACAACCGGTGAATGGAATTGTTATCAGCTAGCTCCCAAACCAGAACAATGGCTTTTAAGTTAAAAAAATAAAAACAAGAGATAAAATATCTTTATGAATTTATCTTTTAAAAAGTTATACTCTTAGTTGGATAGGAAAATGGATGATTAATCGGTAAAAGGTAACCCTGTTGAGATTATGGACATTTGCGGGAAGTAGAGGCACTACCTGTGACAAAAGAGTAAATTTCAAAGCTAAATTGGAGAAGCCCCCTACTTTATCTTTATTAACCAATCAAAAATTGATGAAACCTGTTAGCCACCTATAAAATTTGTCATACCAACTGGTGGCTAAATCATTTCTGAGCCTTCAAGAAACAAGTTTTATTGCTAAAAAATGTTATCTCTTGAAGCCTTATGAAGACATCATGCCCTATGTTTAAACCTTCACTGCCGTTTCCCTTTCGAAGTGTTGAAAATAAGTTATTTTCATGAAGAAAAGACTACTGCAAAACTCCATTTTTCCCCTCCCTCCAATCAAAACTAACCTTCATTTCATTCCCTTTTTTCCCCCATAAAATCCCTCTATTTTCCATTTTTTCCCATTTCCCCTTCATAAAATCCCCTTTACAAAGTTTAAAACTCACTTTCGAACTTTGCCGAAACCCCCAAATCCATAAAAAACCTTGAAAATTTTCACAAAAAATATTTTTTTTTGATTACGGGCTTAAGCTCCTTTGGGCTAAGTTCTAACCACTTCCCCACATGTGCCCTGGTGCTAGAACCAAGCGCTAAACCCTTTCAGCGCTTATCGCATCGGAAGCAAGCGAAGAACGCAAGTCTTTTTGGCCATTATAAAACTTTCGATGCGATTATCCCTCTTAATATGTAAATTCCCGATCCCTTGTTTTCTTTGAAAACCAAGAGTTAAAGACCAAAAGTGTGTATCGCATTGGAAACATTTGATGCGCGCAAGTATTTTTGTCATATTAAAGCCTCCGATCTGATGAGCCCCTTTGTTTATAAGTCCCGATCCCATTGCCGCTTCATATAACCCTTGGGCCTGCAATCAGGTCCTAAAGTTTGTAAATAAACCCATCTCTAATGTAATTTTCCTTTGAAAATCATAAAAACCCCTTTTTCCTAAGTTTTTAACTAAACGCGCTGGTGCTATCTTTTTATTAATAAACACCGTTGATCTTAAAAACCCGATCAACGATCCGCGCGTCATCACATCGGAGAAATTAAAATGGGTAGATTGAAAAGCCCATCTCCTCACCCCGATTCTGATTGGCCCTTATACATAAAATCCCTGGGCCTTTGCTTTTTCATATGAACCAACGGCCCTGCAGTCGAGCACAAAGCCTTTTATATAACCCGCCCAACACCATAAAACCTTTGTATTTCATTAATTTTTGGTTTTCATAGGTTTTAAAGGGTTTTCCGCCAGTTAAATATTTGAGATAATCTCCATCGTCGATCTAAAGTGATCAGACGGATCGCGCAATATCGCATCGGGAATGTTCATTGGTGCATTGTAATTTTTATTGCTCCATCTCTGATTAGCGATTCCCCGATGAGTTCTCCTCTATCGATCTGATCTGCAGATCGACGACTCACAGTTAATCGCTTCGGCGCCCTCCCTGTCCATTGTCTCCACCTTGTTGGACCTCCGATTCATCCCCCATCGTTGATCTGATCCTCAGATCAACGGCTCTTAATCAATCGCATCGGAGATTTCATCGGGTGCATTTTATTATTCATTTTTTCCCCCACTGATTGCGATCCTCCGATTGCATCTAGGCCGTCCATTGCGTATATTCGACAGTCCAGATTGAAGCCCTCCACTCATTCTCCAAGGGACATTATAGATCAATCCTGACCGTTGATCTCCATAGGGCTGATCTCATCTGACGGCCCAGTTTCATTCGGAAACCTCGAATTATATTTCAATGCTTTTTCCTCCGCCCAAAGGGATTTTCATTCCTTTTCTGTGTTTTTCTTCTATTTTTACGAAAAGCAGCCCTTCTCCATTGTATTGATCCAGTCGCTCCTGACCGTCGATCTTCACAAGATCGATGGATCTGACTTATTTTTCACCACCACTTCTTCCAAACCGCCTCTTTTTCACCTTTGCGACAAATCTCTACCGTTAGATGCATTCATCCAACGGTCACGCTCCAAAACTGAACCTCCAAAGTAGTTTACCTAGCCATGCAGGATTTTATAACATTTTTTGTATTTTGTAGGTTTTAATGGTTTTTCCATTATATAAAAGGAAAATTTGAAGCCGAGGATGATGATCCTCCAGGCTTTCATTCATAAAGAAGAATCATTCCACAGGGTTTTATACCACGTTTTGTCAATACATCATGAGTGTTGATGCCATATGAACCCCGTATCACCTGCACATCAATAAGACACACTGAAGATGAAAAGAGACAAAGAGTATCAGTGTCTAAGACCCAAATCGAAGTAGAATTTAAGATTGAAGACTGTTTTCACAGTTTTGGTGGATTACGGCTAAGATTGAAAATCAAAAGCCTAATCCACTAAATTAACCATTTTTAAAGAAAATCAATAATATCTATCAGACAGAGGATGCCTCCACTGCCACATAAGAGACTAATTGATTCCTCTCAGCTACCTAATGCCACCTGTAGCCTCAAAGCATTCAACAGAGGGCCGAGATATGACTAGAATAGAGGATCTTTGTCTCACAACAGCCGAACAGTTAATTCAAGCCAAAGAACTTATTGAAAAAAATATCAGCAGAGTTATTACAAGATGAAACAAAGCCTTAAAGTCAACAAAAGCTCCCCACCAAGCTTAATTCTTAAATGTAAAACATTTAATATAGAGGAAATATTTGTAAACTTCTCCATCGAGCCCCTCAAAGGCTGAGAAGTATTAATCTGTATTAATTAAACCTGGGAGATCTTTTATCCCATCCCACCTCCTCATTTCTTCTATAAATAATTCTTTAGAAGATAAAAAAATGTTGGTTGCAGAACTTTCAAATATACGTTTGCTTGAAACTTCTAGTTGTAAAAAGTGTTCGAAGGCTCTTGAAGCTCTGTTTGTGATCTAATAAGTTAGGCTGAGAAGTGAAGATGATTGCTGAACTGAAACATTGGACTTGAAGATGTAACTGGTTTGACTTCAATATACAAGCTGTTTCTTGGGATCCTGGTCTATTTCACTGGTGAAGTGCCCCTTTCTTTGTTATTTTCTTTCCTCTCAAGTATGCCATATTGTCCATTATTCTCTGATAAAGAAAAATAAGCATAGAGTTAGGATTTAATGTTTATCAGTACCCTTCTCTGACTGATAAGCTTTATCTCAATGTTTTCCTCCAATTTGTTTATTTAAGAATGATTCAACACAGTTTAAGCAGTTAGGAATGCTGGCATACCCTCGTCCTACTGTTTTCTTTAAACATTTTTCTTGAATGTTAATTTCATTATTTGCTTATTAAAGTTAGACTAGAAAAGTGATGGTTTGCCCTGTTTCTAGCTTCTATCCTCCAAAGGTAATTTTGAAAGTTTCCCTAAGTGTTTGCTGAAATCAGACTAGATTTAAAAGTATCTTATCTGATCTTAAGTTGCATTTTTTTTCTCTTATGTGTTTTTCATCCTTTCTGAAGGTAATTAGGCGGATTACTGGATTGTTTGTCTCTTGAGTTATCTTTAATACAAGCTTGTCCAAAGAGGTTTATGTTGAGTCCTAGCCTTTGGTTGGTTTTAAACAGTTGCTTAAAGGTGTTTTCTTGTTTGGACTGACTATAAATCCTTGTTGAAATTATTATCAGTTTCCACCCCTCAAACACTCTTATTGTTTCCATCCCATCATTTTATCTCAAAAAATCTTGTGATATAGATGACTTTCTCCTTGGACCACTCTTGAATTGTTGCACAATTAAAAGCCCTATTATGACTCCATAGCCCAATGGACTAAAAACCAACATTATATCTATCTTTTTAGCCAAAGCTTGTTCTGATTGCTTGCAACTTCACACCTTTGAAACTCTTTCCATTTAGGACTTTCACTCAACTAATAAATCATGCTCAATCATCCAAAACAAACAAAAACCCTCGACCTTAATAACTAGCCTAATATCATACCCATAAAAAATTTAAAGATAAATCAATATTTTCACTTTATTGGAGAGATCCCTCTCCAGATTCAGGAGGGCTAGATCCTATAATCCCAAAGTGGTTGAAATAGTGTTCGCTCTGTAGTTTGACTTTTCCAATCTTGCAAATTACAAGGAGCTAACATTTCTAGCGACTCCGCTGGGGATTTGAGTATTTTGACATCTTAGGTGTTAGTATGAATCCTTTGTCGAAGTGTACGAAAAAGGACCACTTTAGCTACGCATAACTAATAGCCCTAACAACAAAAGTGGTTGCCAATATCTTCAGATCTGCGGTTAGTTAGACAAGAAAAGAGCTGCAAAACACCAGATCTATGCATGAAAAGACATTAAGCAGTAAAAACAAGGGTTTGCTCCATATACCAATAGACAAGACAAGAACAATTTTTGAAAGAATTTTTATATTAATCGGGCACCTGGGAGGAAAACAAGAAGGCGTATCCAATTCTCCTCGGTGGGATGGGTTCTTGGAAGTCCTCAGCACTTCAGATCTAAGATTTCTCTCTCTTGTTGGTGTAGAAAACCCAATGCAAAGAATAGAGCTCAATGGGAGCTCACACAGCAAATGATGGAAAAATGTGACCAAGTGTATAGATCCAGAGTGATCTAATAGGCAAAAAAAGGTGAAGAATGATAGGAAAAACCCTCCTATTTATAACAAAATATTGGGTCATTCTAGATCTTGGTGCATGATTAAAATAATGTTAACCAAATCTAGATCCACCTTTTATGGAATACTTTATTATATTTGTTGGAGGGAAAGGGGCTTTGACTTGGGTCAAATCCCTTGATTAATCAAAAATAAATAAATAAATGATTTATTTATCTTTTTAAGGAAGTGGTTGGAAGATAATCAAATAAATAATGATTTATTTAATTATTTGTGGGTGATTTGGTCATATTTAACAAGGAATATTATCTAAATAAGATTTAAATAATTATTCCTAGAAAGTAATAAGATAAATAAAGGTTTGTCTAATTAATTTCTTTGTTTTTGGGTTAAACATGACTGGGAATAATAATTAAATTATGGTTTAATTAATTATTCCATGAGGAAAATCAAACAAATATAGGTTTGTTTAATATTTCCTTTTGGGGTTTCTTGTTTGGACCATAAACAACCTAATAAATGTGGTTTATTAAGTTATTTAACATAGTGAAGGAAATTTTACTTAGGGTAAAATTGGTCTTACATGGTGTACTTGGGTCCATCTAATGATAATAGGTTAGATGACCAAAAAATGGTGTAACACTAGGTACCTTTAAATAGCTCAGAGTACCCTTGGTTCAAGAACATTGTGCAGTGAGTAAAAGCAGCCTCTTCAAGCACTACCAAGCGAACAGTAATAATGATAAAACTTGTTTGAATCGGTGACAAACTAGGAAAACCCTAGGATTATCATAAGAGCTTATCTAACCTTGAAGGATCAGCTAGCTTAGCCATAAGAGTAGACTGTCTTTGTATCATAACCGTAGCTAAGTTTTGAAACAGGTCTAGGATGCTCTTAGAACCTATAGGACTGAAATAACTCAGAAAAACCCAAAAATATTTCAGATTGGTATTGAATAAACATGGTGGTGGACCAAAAACCTTTTACCTCCAATGGAGATAAAAAATTCCACTTGGCAACTCCACAATCCTAAACAGACCTTAAGACTCCACTGGGAAGAACCATTATCTTCATAATATCAGTTGAACTCAGTAAGAGGATTTTAGGATTAAAATTTTCTTATTTTAAGATCAATTAACCTCATAAATATTGTCATATCTCGTTAAACTTTTCTTGTTTACTTGGGTCCAAAAATCATAGCATATTGGCTCCTAGAAAGATTCATACTAGAGCTTACCCTGACCCAAACCCACCTGAGATAGTTGATAACCCAAAAATTATCCTTAGGTAGTCTCCTAAGATAAAATTTTCAACTATTTTCAGATCACCCTTGAGAGCTAATTCAGTTCCTGAAAATCTTGCAGCTCTACAACAATCACAAGTTGACTTAAGAAATCTATTTAGAACTAGGTCACTTGATGATATAATTCATATAGACTTTGAATCTCCACTTTCATCCCAAGACAGAAGTGAGTATCCTAGTAGCAGAGAAACTACACCACCAGATTTACATTTCCTACATAATTTTGGTTTTTCTCATCCTAGATTTGCTCAGCGAACTCTTGCTGGTCCATCCACATCTGTTCCTCATACATCCACCGTCCTAACCACTCCACTTCAGCCCACTTTCCCTCTTGTTAATCAACCTCTTGTAAATCCACCCCCACCACATATCATGGCAGCATGGTATGCTCCCTTTGTCCTTCCTTTGCCGTTAGTCAATCTTCCATAGGACTATCAATCCAAGATTCCATTATATGATGCCAGTAATGCTACTACTACATCACAACATGTGGATAAAATGAGTGACTACTTTGACAGAAATGAAATTGATGATGATTTTGTCAAACTTAGAATATTTGCTCAGAGTATAGGGGGAGAAGTAAGAAAATGTTTTAAAGGCTTAACCCCCCACAGTATCAATGATCTCCAAGCCTTCCATCAGAAATTCTTAAACAAATGGGAAGTGAGAAAAAACCCTCTTCAAATACTTTCTGATTACAAAAATCTCCACAAAAACACTGGGGAAGGTGTACAAGCTTACTGCACTAGATTTAATAGTGTGTATAATGCCCTTCCCCAAGATTTAAAACCTCCACAAGTCTCAGTGTTAAACAAGTTTCCTGAAGGGTTTGACCCTGAAATGGCCTATCATCTGAGAGAGAGAGACCCTTTAACTCTTGAATATATGCAAAAATGGTCTCTCGTTGTGGAAGTCAACTTAATGGAGAAAAGAGCCAGAATGAAGAATGAGAAGAGAGTGTCCTTTAGAGAGGAATCCACAGCTTCCACATCCAGCTCAAATATGGAAAGAATGATGGAGGAGATGATGAAGAAAATGAGCATTCTTGAGAGAGCACAAGCAAGTCAAAACCAAACTGCTCCTCAAAACAGGAATCAAAACCAAAATCAAAATTTTAGGAGAAACCAGCCTCAAAATAGACCAAGGGAGGATGATTAGTAGATCACTCCTCCCTTTCATCAAAATTATGTAAGTGAGGTTGAGGACACAATAGAGAAAACAGAGAAGGATGATATCAATATGTTGGGAGTAGATAATGATGACTTTGAAGTTCATTATGATAGAAAACAAGGTCTTTATACACCCTATGATGACAAAAGAGATGATGATGAAAGTTATTATAAAGACATGGAAAATTTTATCATAGAGCCTCAAAAGGAGTATGACCTTAGAAGCAAGAAAAATCTAGAAACCCCCAACAACAAAACCTCTGAAAAAACTTCACAAAACAACACTGCAAGTAAACCCAAAATTGTAAAACAAAAGGACAAAGCAGTGGCTGGAAATTTTGATAAAGGTAAAGAGAAAGGCACTCGAAACAATGAAAAATAGAGTGCAGACCGTAGTAGTACTAACACCTCAGTTGGTACTCCTATGAAATTTTTTTTGTCAAATGTAAATAGAAAAAATTAGCAAACAGATTTTGCTGACAGAATGGCAGTTAATAAGGTTGAGACAAGCAATTCAAAGAATCAAATTCCTTTCATCTTGGAGCAGGAAATTTCCAAAATTAAAATATTTGTTCCTCCCTCTGAACTAGCTGCCCAAAATGTATATAGGACCCAAATTTTTAAGGCTTTAAACATAGAGGATAATAATGACACAGTCAATCTTAATGATGACCAGCCTGAGCTTATTTTTGGTCCAAAGATTGAAGGTAGATATCAAGAGGGACCAATTCCTCCCTTTTATGTAAGTTTAAACATTGATGACAAGATTTTGCAGAACGCTATGCACGACTCAGGGGCTTCTCATAATTTAATGCCCAAAGCTATAATGGAGAGCCTGGGTCTCAAAATCACCAGACCTTATAAAGACCTTTACTCCTTTGACTCAAGCAGAGTAAAATGTTTGGGTTTAATTAAAGACCTCTACATTAACTTAGCCCAGATTCCAGCCAAATGTTTGGTCATGGATATAGTTGTGGCTGATGTGCCCCCAAAGTATGGAATGTTGTTATCTAGGTCTTGGGGGGCTAATTTACAAGGATCTATGCAGATGGACATGACCTATGCGACCATCCCTGTGTTTAATTAGACAAGAAGACTTTACAGGGAGTCCCATATGCAGTACATGGTGACTAGTCAAGACAGACCGCAAAACTCTCCTCTGTATTCTATAAATACATGCCTTGATTCTTTTATCTTGTTTAATGATGAATCATTTAGTGAACAAGTCACTTTAACAGAGTTAATGGCCGATAGAGAGGATGACAAAGACATCATTGAAGTTTCAAAACATTTTGTTGAACCCGTAAACTACAGCAAACAACACACCAGTCTTGAACTACAAATCATGCGTCCATCGCTTTTTAACCTTGACAGTCAAGAAAGTATTCCTCAACTTAACAAAAAACCCGAGGAATTAAAACAAATACAATAGAGTGCTGATTTTCAAGAACAAGCCGAAAGCACACTTTTTGAGGAGGACAGTAATCAAACGAAAGAACATGAAACTAGTCCTCTGTGGAGTATGTACTTTGATGGGTCTTGCACTAGGAGCAATGCTGGTGTAGGGGTCTGGATACGAAACACTGAAAACAACCACACAGAAAGCCTTTCCTGTAGATTAAACTTCCAGTGTTCGAATAACATAGCGAAATATGAATCCCTTCTCTTAGGCTTACGTTTGTTGAAAAATAGGAGCCAAAAGAATTAGAGTGCATGGGGATTTAGAACTAGTCATTAGGCAAGTCAACGGGGAATACAACACTAATCATCCCAGACTTAAGGCCTACTGAAACGATGTCGTGGATCTATTAAAAACTTTTGAGAAGTCCCAATTAATTTTTGTCCCGAGAAGAAAAAATATCATGGCCCACAGCTTAGCTTTTGCAGCTATAACATGTTTAATGCCATATGAAACCAAATAATGTACAACTCAGATTAAATTTAGAATGGTTGTCCCTGATAACGATAAATATTGGCAAGTTTTTTACAGAGACAAACAAATAGAAGACTTCATGTAGTTCAAAAACGAATTTGAACTACCAAGTTCGGATTCAGATTATGAAACAGACTGCCCCAGTGAAGAAAATTTTCTTGATGAAGAAGAAAGGTCTCCTGAACTTGCTAATGTAAACCCGTTATCTAGAAAAATTGAAAATGAAACAGAGATGATTGCAGGGTTAGGAACAGAGGATTTAGAGACTCTGCAGTTTGAAAATCAAAGTTTTCCGAAGTGTCTGTACCCTTTAGAAGAGTTGTTTGATTTCAACGATGTGGCCAAGAAGCCAAAACTGGAGCCTGTAGATACTGAAGTGGAAGATTGTAATATAGGCAGTGAACGAAAACCAAATATGATCAAACTGTCTAAGACTTTACCAGCTCACATTAAACTCAAATACATAGAGCTGTTTAAAGAATTTTCTGATGTTTTTGCATGGAGTTACAAAGATCTGAAATCCTATAACACTAAAATAATTCAGCACAAAATCCCTCTCAAGGAAAACCAAAAGCCCTTTAAACAAAAGCTGCGTAGAATAAACCCTGTTCAATTACCTTTGGTTGAGAAGGAGGTCAAGAAAATGTATGAAGCTGGTATTATTGTCCCTATTAGATATTCTGAGTGGGTGTCTAATTTGGTGTCAGTTAGGAAGAAAACATGAGAGATTAGGCTTTGTATAGACTTTAGAGACTTAAACAAAGCTTCACTAAAGGACAACTACCCTTTACCCAAGATGGACCATATTTTACAAAGGGTAGTTGGGTCCAAAAGAATTTCTTTGCTTGATGGCTACTCAGGATACAATCAGATTTTAGTTAATCCTAATGATCAATTAAAGAAAACCTTTACTACGCCTTGGGGCACTTTCATGTATGTGAAAATGCCCTTTGGTCTAATGAATGCTGAAGAAAATTTTCAGAGAGCCATGGACATAGAATTCTTGGAAGAATTGGGTTACTTCATCATTATTTACCTTGATGATGTTACTGTGTTTTCAAAGATAGATGAAGAGCACTTAGAACATTTGAGAAAAGTATTCAAGAAATGCAGAAAGTTTGGGATATCTTTAAACCCTAAGAAAACACTGTTTGGGCTCCAAGAAGGTAAAATTCTTGGGAACATTATTTCAGAAGAGGGTATAAAGATAGATCCAAATAGGATTGAGGCCATATTGCAAATATCTCATCCTTGAAACATCAAGGAACTACAATCTTTCATTGGAAATATTAATTTCTTGAGAAGGTTCATACCCAACTTGGCTGAGCTCCTTAGAAACATTACAAACATGTTGAAAAAGGAGCAAGGGGTGAAATGGACCTTGGAAGCAAATAAGTCCTTTGAGCTGGTGAAATAAGCGTTAACCAAAACACCAGTCCTAATAAGTCCTGATTTTTCAATAGATTTTTATATTTTTTCATTTGCATCAGAACATACAATAGCTGTTGTCCTGTTACAGAAAAATCCACAAGGACAAGAGCAACCTATTGCATTCTTTAGCAAGGCATTGAGGGATGCACCCCTGAAGTATAGCATTATGGAAAAGCAAGATTTTGCTTTGGTCAAGGCTTTAACGGACTTCAGAGTATACATCTTGCACTCACACATGATTGCCTTTGTCCCAAATTTAGTTGTGAAAGACATTCTAACACAAGACCCAGATGGTAAGAGAGGTAAGTGGATAGTTGTTATTCTTGAATATGATTTAGAGATCAAGCCCAATAAGCTCATCAAAGGCTAAGGTCTAGCTAGATTAATGGATGAATCAAATTTTGAAGTTCTTGATATTAATATGATAAATGCTTTAGATGAACAAGAGGAAATCTCAACTCCTATTGTTGAAGACCATTTTATGAATTCCTCTTGGTATGCTGATATTTTATTTGTTTTGCTTAATTTGAATACACCTCCCGGTTTATCGAAAACAAAGGCAAGGTTTTTGAAGTTAAAAGCTGTAAACTACTGCATTATAGATAAATGTCTTTATTGGAAAAATGCAAGTGGGATATTTCTTAAATGTTTGCCTGAGTTTGATGCAGAGAAGGTTAAGCACGAGTTCCATGAAGGAGAGTGTGGAGGTCATCTCTACTGGAAGACAACAGCCAACAAAATCATAAGTGATGATTACTATTGGCCTACTCTCTTTCTTTATGTACACAAGATGATCATTGCTTGTCATAAATGCCAACTTTTTGAGGGCAAAAGGAAGCTGCTACCCTTACCTTTGAATCCAATCATAGTTGAAGCTCATTTTCAACAGTGGGGACTTTACTTCATAGGAGAAATCCATCCACCATCCTCTTCCCAACATAAATGGATTCTCACTGCAACAGATTACTTCACCAAGTGGATAGAAGCCATCCCTTCTAGGCAAGCCAATGACTCAGTCATTATAAAATTTATTGAGACTCGTATCCTCTCTAGATTTGGCTGCCCTAGGAAGATCATCACTGATAATGCAGCAACATTTGGATCAAAGAAGATGGTTGAATTCTGTCACAAATATCAAATAACATTGGGTCATTCCACTGATTATTATCCTCAAGGTAATGGGCTGGCAGAATCCTCAAACAAGAGTTTGGTGAACATAATCAAGAAGCTGTTGGAGGACAACAAGAAGTCTTGGCACACAAAGCTAGTTCATGCAATTTGGGTTGACAGATTGACACTAAAGAAATCTATTGGAATGTCACCCTATCAAATAGTTTATGGTACAGATGCAATTTTTCCAACCAGCCTTGGTGTACCAGTTATGAAGTTGATTCAAAGTTGCAAACTGAAGATAATGACATGATCAGAAGAATAAATCAGACCATTCACCTTCAGCAAACTAGAGAGGAGGTTTACAACAAAGCATTACAAAAGTAATAAAGCATCAAGAAGTTTTTTGATAGAAGAACAAAGGCCAACAATTTTAATATTGGGGACAAAGTGTTAAAGTGAGATTCAACGAGAGAAGACAAGGGCAAGCATGGGAAATTTGACAACTTATGGCTTGGCCCTTATCTCATTCATTCTGCTGCTAGTAACAATGCCTTTTTCTTGCAGGAGTTGAATGGAGTTGAACTATTTGGGGGTCCTGTCAATGGCAGGATGCTCAAACATTACTTCTCTTGATCCATGCCATATTTTGAAGCCTTTTTATCTTTTTCCCATTATAAATATTTCATCCATCATTGCATTCAAATTTAGAAAAATAAAAAATACAAAAACAGTAGAAGAAAGAAAAGAGGGCAGAATTGTAAAAACAATAAAGGTATAGCCCCATACCAAAAAGAGAAATAAAATATGAAAGTGTGCAAGCTTAAATGCCACTCCTAAGAAACACACTTTTAGTTATTCATACAGCATAATCATGACTAACTAGTTTTAAATTTACTGCTGATAGGTTAGTAAATTCGATTTTCCAAACAGCTTAATCTTGGCTTATCAGTTAGGTAGATTAGGTTAGAAATTAAAGGTTCAAACAAGCTCAAAATCTGAACCTTTGTTTTCAAAAGAAAAGTGACTCAAATATGTTTATTTCTTGAGTAAAAAAATAGAGGTAAAACTGGTTCTAATCAACTCAAAATCTGAACCAGGTAACAAGCAAAAACAACTCGAATAAATTCAAAAACAGAGCTGAAGAAAAGAGAAGGCCATGCTTTGAACTTTCAGATCTTAAGCCTTCCATTTTGATTTAATTTTCTTTAAAATAATATCTATGTGCAACTTGTTTTTTATGCCATAGATTAGCAACAAGTTAGACTGTTCAATCCTGACTTGTGAGCTTTTAAATTTCTGTTTTGGAAATTAGTGAATAAAAATCTGTTAGACTGTTTAATCCTAACATATTAGCAGATTAGGTAGAGAAACATATGAACTCAACTGTTTAATCTGATTTCATGGAGAAATAAGAAGTAGAAATATATTATATTTTTTCTTTCAAAAGAATAAAATGTTTGTAGAGAGTTTTCCAATCCAAGTGCACTCTAAAGAAGAAAAAATGTTAGATCAGTAGGATTGGGTAGGTATAAAGCTTGTTGAAGAAGATCCATTATTTTTCATGGTTGTTAACATTTTTCAGAGAAAAAAAAAAGAACATCCAAGTAAAGAAAGTTGCAGCTCAATGGATGAGGCACTGATCAGCCCCCCATAGAATGAAAGTCTGAAGTTCTTGATGCCTTCATGAAGGCACCATCCCCAAGTGGAGCCACTATTAGCCACCTATAAAAAATTTCATACCAAATGGTGGCTAAATCATTTTTTGAGCCTTCAAGAAACAAGTTTTATTGCTAAAAAATGTTATCTCTTGAAGCCTCATGAAGACATCATGCCCTCTGTCTAAAATTTCATTGTTGTTTCCCTTTCGAAGTGTTGAAAATCTACTATTTTCATGAAGAAAAGATTGCTGCCAAACTCCATTTTCCCCCTCCCTCCAATAAAAAATAACCTTCATTTCATTCCCTTTTTTCCCCCATAAAATCCCTCTATTTCCCATTGTTTCCCATTTCCCCTTTGTAAATCCCCTTTACAAAGTTTAAAACTCACTTTTGAACTTTGCCGAAACCCCCAAATCCATATAAAACCTTGAAAATTGTCACAAAAAATAAGTTTTTTTGACTACGGGCTTAAGCCCCTTTGGGCTAAGTCCTAACCACTTCCCCACATGTGCCCTGGCGCTAGAACCAATCACTAAACCCTTTCGACGCTTATCGCATCAGAAGCAAGCGAAGAACGCAAGTCTTTTTGGCCTTTATAAAACTTCCGATGCGATTATCCCTCTTAAAATGTAAACTACCGATCCCTTGTTTTCTTTGAAAACCAAGAGTTAAAGACCAAAAGCGCGTATCGCATCAGAAACATTTGATGCACGCAAGTCTTTTTGTCATATTAAAGCCTCCGATCCGATGATCCCCTTTGTTTATAAGTCTCGATCCCATTGCTGCTTCATATAACCCTTGGGCCCACAATCGGTTCCTAAAGTTTGTAAATAAACCCATCTCCGATGTAATTTTCCTTTGAAAATCATAAAAACCCCTTTTTCCTAAGTTTTTAACTAAACGCATCAGTGCTATCTTTTTATTAATAAACACCATTGATCTTAAAAACCCGATCAATTATCCGCGCGTCATCACATCGGAGAAATTAAAATGGGTAGATTGAAAAGCCCATCTCCTCACCCCGATTCTGATTGGCCCTTATACATATAAGCTTTGGGTATTTTCTTTTTCATATGAACCAACAGCCCCGCAGTCGAGCGCCAAGCCTTTTATATAACCTGCCAAACACCATAAAACCTTTGTATTTCATTAATTTTTTTTTTCATAAGTTTTCAGGGGTTTTCCGCCGGTTAAATATTTGAGATAACCCCCAGCGTTGATCTGAAGTGATCAGACGGATCGCACAATATCGCATCGGGAATGTTCATTGGCGCATTGTAATTTTTATTTCTCCGTCTTCGATTAGCGATTCCCCGATGAGTTCTCTGCTGTCGATCTGATCTACAGATCGACGGCTCACAGTTAATCGCTTTGGCGCCCTCCCTGTCCATTGTCTCCGACTTGTTGGACCTATGATTCACCCCCCACCGTTGATATGATCCTTAGATCAACGGCTCTCAATCAATCGCATCAGAGATTTCATCGGGTGCATTTTATTATTCGTTTTTGCCCCCACTAATCGCGATCCTCCGATTGCATCTGGGCCGTCTATTGCATATATCTAACGGTCCAGATTGAAGCCCTCCACTCATTCTCCAAGGGACTTTGTAGATCAATCCTGACCGTTGATCTACGTAGGGCCGATCTCATCCGATGGCCTAGTTTCATTCGAAAACCCTGAATTCTATTTCAATGATTTTTCCTCCACCCAAATGGATTTTCATTCCTTTTCTGTGTTTTTCTTCTATTTTTACGAAAAGTGGCCCTTATCCATTGTATTGACCCAGTCGCTCCTGACCGTCGATCTTCGCAAGATCAATGGATCTAACTTATTTTTCATCACCGCTTCTTCCAAACCGCCTCTTTTTCACCTCTACGACAAATCTCTACCATTGGATGCATTCATCCAATGGTCACGCTCCAAAACTGAACCTCCAAAGCAGTTTACCAAGCCACGCAGGTTTTTATAACATTTTTTGTATTTTGCAGGTTTTAATGGTTTTTCCATTATATAAAAGGAAAATTTGAAGCCGAGGATGACGATCCTCCAGGTTTTCATTCATAACGAAGAGTCATTCCACAGGGTTTTATACCACATTTCGTCAATACATCATGAGTGTTGATGCCATATGAACCCCGTATCACCTGCACATCAACAAGACACAGTGAAGATTAAAAGAGACAAAGAGTATTAGTGTCAAAGACCCAAATCAAAGCAGAATTGAAGATTGAATATTTTTTTCACAGTTTCAGTGGATTACGGCTAAGATTGAAAATCAAAAGCCTAATCCACTAAATTAACCATTTTTAAAGAAAATCCATAATATCTATCAGACAGAGGATGCCTCTGTGGAGTACTAAAAAGGTATGATTTTGATGATTACTTCAATGACTTTTTAATAGAATTTGTGAACCTTTTGTATCATGAATTTGGAAAGTAATAAGGAACTATAACAAAACATGTGAGAATCGATGTGTATAACTTAGCCACTGATAATGGTTATTTTCTATACAGGAAAAGGAGAAAACGAAGAGTTGCCGCTCCAAAGGAAAAGACGAAGTGGAGATAACTGATGTCTCTCTGGACGAGGACCGAACGCAAACATAGGGAAACAGATCAAAGCAAATCGGCTCGGGAAAGAGGGAGAGGACACCAGCTCAGCGCAACAGCAAAGATAGGATGAAGAGTTAACAGTTTGGCGAATCCCTCAGGATCGAAGATCCTGAGGGATCGCTGCTTTATTTATCTAGTCGCTTGGACATCTCCGCCATCGTTTTTATATAAAGACAGCACTGTTAGCTTGATAGGGAGGGAGACAAGAGAGAGATAGGATACGTTTTATGTAATCCTCTGTAAGACATCAGCTTTGGTTATTAAGTTTTGTTGAAGACTGGTTTGATGTATTTTTGATCGATGCATTAATAAAGGCTTGGTGATTATTCCATCTTTGCGTCTGCATTAGCTTAAAGCGGTGTATCCTTGGAGGCTAAGGGCCCGGCCCCGAAGGACACTTGCTTCTGTACCATTACAGCTTCACTTCTGTGTGGTTTGTGTATTCTTGTTATTCGATCATTTGATATGCTTTACAAGTTCATATGATATGCTCTGTTCAAGTTTGAATCATTGAAGTTTCTACAGATAGAATTGTATGTTGACTCTGTATCAAGTTATTTATCCTTTCAAGAGTTAATCACACATTCTTACTGTTATATTACAGAGCTGTTATACTAAAACGTTCGTGTGGTGTGCGTTCCTAATTTATCAGTACTGTTCTATAATTCATTCGTTGTTATTGCTGTTCCATTAGTGTGATCTGTGTAAATCGCCTTTAGAGTGACAGAATGTTCTTGATTGCAAAGAGTGTATAGATTGAGTTTGGTTATAACCCGCGGGACTTAGTTATTCAATTGCTGTTCCATTTTAGAGTTGTTGTTCCATTTCAGAATTGTGGTTCAATCCTTTATTCGCTTTGCTGTTCCATTTACTTGCAGTTGTTGGTTTGTTGTGAGAGATGATCTAAGGCTGTAGTGAGCAGTAGCAGTTACTGTCTAGCTCCCAGGCTTGTGATCTATGCTTTAATTCCTTTTTCATCAGTTTCTGAAGGGATGGTTTATCATTGCCAAACCCTTGACTGATAAGTTAGTGAGTTTTCTGAGTGTGTAATTTATTTCTTTAAAGTAATTTGATTTCAGTTAAGCATCCGTTTACTCTTGTATTTCTTAAGCACTGTACTACTAACATTACTCTGACAAATGAGCCTCGGATTGAGTCACTCTTTGTAATGACAAAACGCTCTCGGGTTGACATATTAATGTGAGGTAATTAGAGGTGAAAGAGACCCTTTTTATAGCTCTACATTTTGGCACCGTTGCCGGGGAAAGAGTGAAGCCATTTGTCTTTTTCAGAGTGGTGTAAAAGCCTGCTAGGGAGGAGTTGGATCCTAAAAATGGAAGGTAAGAACCTACGTGCAGAGCATGTAAAAGACCTGCTCATTATCCGCTTTCCTAACAGATTTGTTTTTGTTTGTTTGAATAGAAGTTGGTAGTTTATTTTTGAGTGCATGACTAAGCAGAAAAAACCGGAAAAGAATATCAAACCCCTATCCAAACCTGAAAAAGCTAAGGGGCCGGTGACCCTTGGCCGAACGACCTTCATAGACGAAATTTATAAGAAAACAGAGTCTCAGCCATCAGTAGGTTTCAAGAAAAACACTTCCAAACCACCTACTAGTTCCCTTCAGGCCACAGGATCACCATCTGTAGCCTGTGCTGAGGTGCATAGTCAAACTGAGGAGCAGGACTTTCAGGAAGTTGAAAATTCCACTCCAGAATTATTGCAGGAAGGGAACTCTAGCAACTTTTGTGAGGGAGAAGGAGAAACAGGGGAAACGAAGGAACCAAAATCCCCTATTGAAACAAATCAGCCATTAGATAGCCCAGAATAAGGGGAGTGTTGCGAAAATCATTGTTGAAGGAATTCGATCTCCTCAGACACCTGGTATTCCCATTATTCCAGATAAAGGAAGCGCTGTTAAAAAGATCCCTGTCAAAACCATTCCCACTCAACCTAGGAATACCCTCCTAGATATCCCAGAAGGTTATTGGCATATATTCGATTCCATGGCTCAGAACCAACCAAACGCTCAAAACCAGCCAAATACTCAAACCTCTACATTACAATATCCTATAGCAGATTCTGCAGCAAATGCACCCATGAAAGCTATCCCTCTTCAGCATATCCCCACCTTTCACGGACTCACATCAGAAGATCCAGATGCATTCCTATTCGAATTCGATGTGTTATGTAGAGGGTACGATTACACCACCGATCCCCAAAAATTGAAATTATTCCCCTCTACATTGAAAGGGGCTACTTTAAGATGGTTTATGGGGCTAGGTGGTGGGGTTATCAACAATTGGGATCAAATGAAAGAATCCTTCTTAAAGAAATACCAGGATTATTGTAGGTCTAGAGAATTAAAAGACGAGATATTTCAAATGTCAGCCAGACCAAATGAAACACTAGAAGAGTATGTGGAACGTTTTCAGTATAATTTACAAAGATCTCCTTATGCATCGCTACCTCTACCTGATAATGTGTTAAAAACTGCATTAATGAGGGGCATGAAGGAACAATGGATTGAAACATTAAACATTATGAGCAAAGGGGATATTTATCAAGAGATTTTTTCTGACATTATTGATTTGTGTGTCAGGAGTTCGAGAGGCAGCACAAGAATAAAACCGACAGAATATGATCGGTTTGCAATAGATAACAAAGTATCAGCAGAAGGAGTAACACGTGCAGAAATTGGAAATTTATTAGAAAATTTTAAAACTGATATTATGGAGACACTAACTACACAACTTGATATGGTGCAGGCTAAACAGAAGCAGCTGGAGGCAGAACAGAATATGGCAATCTTTTGCCCCCGATGCAGAAAGAAACATAGCCACAAGGAGTGTCCATTAGATAAAGTCCAAACATGCGCCATCTGTACAAAAGATCACCTTACGGAGAGCTGCCCCTCACTTCCTGGATTGAAAGCGGTATATAAGGAAGCAGAAGAAGAACCAAAATCGGTGAATTCGATCAACCAGCGCCGCCCGTGGCAGCCAAGACAACCTGGTATGTTTCCGGATCCAACCTCTTTCTTTCAAAACCCACAGTATAATGCTCAACAATATGGTATGTGGCAAAATCAATCTCAAACCCCATTTACAAACTGGTCACCACAATCATTCCCTTCTTCAAATCCATGGCCGAATCAAACAAACCAAACTGGTTGGCCGAATTTCCCTTACACTCCACCATATTGGCAAAATGGCCCGTATCCTTCACAATGGACTCCCTCTACTTCACAAAGTTCACCCTGGCAGACAAGCTGGCAAAGACCGATGTACCACCCAGCTGGAACTATTCCACTCTCTCAACCTACTTTGCCAGCTTTACAACAAAATTCCCAGTCTAACTTAAGGCCGCAACTCCCAGCCCAACCCGATCCCAATCCAAACAACAGGCAGGTTCAATCTATTCAAATCATAGAATCACCAGAAGCAGGACCAGACTTAAGGGAGTGTAGTGACCTTCAGTTAAGATCTGGACGTATCATTGAAACTGAGGGAGGTAAAACAGTTCATATTGAAGATCAGTTACCCAGAGAACATCAGTCACAACAAGAGGATGTAAATAAGCAGCAAACTCATAATCAAGCAACCACATCCTCTCCTCCATTCCCAGAACGATTAGCCATACCACGATCCATACAATATCCTGACTTTGACATTCTGGGAGAATTACAAAATCTATACATAAAAATTCCATTCCTCCAAGCCATTCAAGACATTCCCATATACGCCAAAACCATAAAAGAATTGTGCATAAAGAAACCAAGGAGGAATATAACAAATAATCCAAGATTCCAAGTAGTCGGTACCTTATCTGACCTATTGTCTGGAAGAGAAACACCCCTTAAATATGAAGACCCCGGGAACCCAATTATAACTGATCAAATTTATGGTCAGACCCTGTCTAATGCCTTAGTTGATCTAGGGGCTGCAATTAAGATTTTAACAACCACAACTTGCCAAAAGCTCGGCATTACATCTGTAGAACCCACCTCTACTCTGTTAGAATTGGCTGACCGATCTGTGGTTAGACCAGAGGGCACTCTGCATGATGTCATGGTCTCTGTAGAATCCTGGGAGTATCCAACCGATTTCCTGATAATTAACCCAAAAACCCGACTTGATGGACACCCGCTAATTTTAGGTAGACCTTGGCTTGCTACTGCCGATGCCTACATTGGCTGTCGGCAGGGAAATATGACCATAACTAGAGGACCGAGTAGCAAAAATTTAGTTTTATATCCTCCAACACAGCCAAGTATCACAATGATTAAAACTAATAAACACCCAGTATCATACCTTACCGATAACATCAGATCTCCATTAACTATACAAGAGGCACTCGATTTCAAAGATCAAACAGAAGACGATGCCATTAATAATTTCATTACTCAAACTGAACCTCGCACACAGTGTCACATGATAGAAGCAACATTTGATAATGAATTGGAAGAAGATCCCCCGAAAGATATCCACGACCAAACAATACCTGTTACTTCTGTTGCAAATAGTAAAACTGTGGAAATTGCACCGGGGAAAACTTTAAACATCAATGCTAATCTCACACCTGAACAAGAAACAAAGCTCATCCATCTGTTAACAAAATATCAAGAAGCATTTGCATGGGACTACCCTGATATGAAAAAAATTGATCCCCAGTTATGTACACACCACATTTACATAGAAAAGGATGCCAGACCTGTGCGTCAGCCGCAAAGGAGACTTAATCCCCATCTAAAAGACGTTGTAAAAACTGAACTTCAGAAGCTTTTAGATGTGAATTTTATCTACCCTATTTCTGATAGCAAATGGGTCTCTCCACTTGTGGTGGTACCAAAAAAGAATGGGAAATGGAGAATTTGTGTGGATTATAGGGAACTTAACAAGGCAACACAAAAAGATCATTTTCCTCTTCCTTTCATAGATCAAGTATTGGACACTTTAGCAGGGAAGAAGTTCTTTTCTTTCCTGGATGGCTTCAGTGGATACAATCAGATTCAGATCGCCCCTGAAGACCAGGATAAAACTACCTTTACTTGCCCTTGGGGAACATTTGCCTATCGAGTTTTACCCTTTGGCTTATGTAATGCTCCTGCCACATTCCAGAGGGCTATCCTTAGTATTTTTGCAGATTTAATCAATGATGGACTTGAAGTTTACATGGATGACTTTACACCATATGGAGATGACTTTGATCCAGCTCTAGACACCCTAGAGAAAGTCCTACAACGCTGCATTGTTACTAGACTTTGCTTAAGCAATGAAAAATGTTTCTTGATGATGACTGAAGGAATTATCCTAGGACACTATGTCTCAGCAGCCGGCATTCAGGTAGACCCGGCCAAAATCCAAATACTTTTGCTTATTCCCACTCCTACTACTCAAACGGAGGTACGCAGCTTTCTTGGATTTTCCGGTTATTATAAACGATTTATAGAGCACTATTCGCACATTGCTGCTCCTTTATATGCACTGACTGGTAGCGTTGATTTTCTTTGGACAGACAAATCTGATCGTGCTTTTGAGGATCTAAAGAAGCTGGTATCCACAGCCCCAGTCCTTCGAGGACCAAACTGGGACCTACCATTCCAGATATCATCTGATGCCTCAGATACAGCCATTGGTGTAGTCCTTGGGCAAGAAGAGGATAAAAAACCATATGCCATCTATTACATCAGCAAAAATTTATCCCCTGCTGAATTGAATTATAATCGTTATCGAAAAAGAATTCTAGTCAGAATACATGCTGTCAACAAATTTAGACATTATATCACAGGCTACCCTGTTATCTTGTATACAGATCATTCTGCCATAAAATATTTAGCAAATAAGCCTGTCACAAATGCCAGAGTAACTCGATGGTTAATCTTATTACAGGAATTCGACATCACAATCAAGGACCGCCCTGGCAAAGAAAACCCTGTAGCCGATTTTCTTTCAAGAATACCAAAATCAAGCGATGCAGCAGCAGTGGAAGATCAATTTCCGGATGAGCACCTGTTTGCTGTTGCTGTTCAAACACCCTGGTATGCCGATGTTGCCAACTACCTTGCAGTAGGTAAATTACCAAAACATTTAACTCCTAATGAGCGTAAGCAGATTATTCAGAAGAGTTCTCGATTTTCGTGGATTGGAGGTTATTTGTTTCACACAGGAGCAGACATGCATATCAGGCGATGTGTTAGAGAGGATGAAATCTTTGACATCCTAAAAGCCTGTCACGATGGACCGTGTGGGGGGCACTTCGCTGAGCGTAGGACTGGACATAAAGTATTGCAGACAGGATATTACCGGCCTACGATCTTCAAAGATGCAAAGAAGTTTGTCCAAGCCTGTGACAGTTGCCAGCGAGCAGGACGACCTGGTCAAGCTGATGAGATGCCTCTGAAACCACAGTTAGTCATCGAACCATTCGAGCGGTGGGCTCTTGATTTCGTCGGACCCATCAACCCTTCATCAAATCAGAAAACATATATTTTGGTGGCAACATAATATGTCACCAAATGGGTTGAGGCAGAAGCATTGCCAAGAGCCACAGAGGACTCTGTCATACAGTTCCTGTTCCTTCTATTTGTTCGTTATGGCCTTCCCAGAGAAATAATTACAGATGGAGGACCACAATTTGTTGGGCATAAATTAGCTGTAACACTTAACAATTATCATGTCCAGCATAAGATCACTACTCCATATCACCCACAGGCGAATGGGCAGGTAGAAAGTAGCAATAAGATAATAGAATCAATCCTAACAAAAACCATTGCGTCACATAGGCGTGATTGGGCTACCCAACTGCCTGAAGCACTCTGGGCATATAGAACCACATGGAGGAGCACCACTAGTTACTCTCCTTATCAACTAGTGTTTGGAAAACAACCCATTTTTCCCATAGAATTTGAAATCCAAACACTGCGAACAGCACAAGAAGTTGGCCTAGATCTAACCGAAGCACAACTCAATCGACTACAGCAGATCAATGAATTAGACGAAATTCGGCTCTCTGCATTACAAAATACAGCATTAGTTCAACAGCAGCGAGCCAAATGGCATGATGCGCTCATCAAGAACAAAGTCTTCCACGAGGGAGACTGGGCTCTGTTATACGATTCTCGGTTTCAGGACTTCACTGGAAAACTTCAGACTCGATGGTTGGGACCATACGAAATCCAGAAGGTACATGACAATGGAACACTTACTCTAATCACCATTGACGGTTCTGGATACGCATTCAAAGTAAATGGCCACCGAGTCCGTCTCTACCGTAAACCACTCACTCGGGAATCCTTCTGCTAGCAGCTACGCCGAGATACTGATCTGGAGATCTTAGGAGAGGAAGAGAAATCTTCCTCACCTGTAATTCATTAAGGGTCTATTCTCTTTTACAATTTGTACATAAGTTCTTGTTTTTGTGTGATTCTTGTACATAAGTTTGATTTGAATATTTTCTTGTCATTTTTGCTGTTTCTTTTTTTCCATATAGCTTGATTTTTGCTCTTCTAATAGCATATGCGTGTTTTTTATGATGTTGGTCTTGCTTGTTTTGCTGTTCCTTTTCTAAAGGAACAACATTCGGATCTCTGCTGTTCCTTTTTCAAAGAAACGATATTGTTACATTTTCGCTGTTCCTTTTGGTTATTACTGTTCCTTTTCCTTCAAAGAAACAGCGTTCTTTTATTGCTGTTGTGTCTTTTTCAACGGAATGGCATGTTGAGTGTTTTATAGTATGATTGCCGTTCCTTTTCCCAAAGGAACGGCATTTGCATTTTTTTCCTTTTTCTATTATCCATCGTTGTTTCTTTTCCAAACGGAACACCATTAGCATACTTTTGACCTCTTTTGCTGATTTAAATGGAGGATGCTTTTTGCCCGTCTTCTTTCTAGTCTTCAAGCTTCAGCTATGTATTTGTGCGATGAAATATAAAAACACAACATACCGAAATCTGAAAACCATAAAATCGCTATATCTATAAGGCTCTGCATTAATAAAAGGACAAATGGAAGGACATACTTATTTCTTACCTTTTGTTGACATGGTTTTACTAATTTTGCCCTGATTGGTTATCTTTATCATGCTGATTCCCTTAAACTTTTTATTTAATACTTGGGAATAAGAACAAAGAGTTTATATCTTCCTATTGAGATAATAAGACTTCTTCCACCATTCCTACTCTTAAGGAGTGCTGAACCACCCTTTGTGTATAAATAAGGAAAAGAATTCTATGAAAAAGAAAAAGTATGTCAAGTGTCAAATGCAGGATAGGGGGTCTCATCGAGAGCTAGCCTACCATGATCATGAGGATGGAAGTGAAGTGGCATTCCCATTCTGGCCACCACACCAGGGATATGGTCCAAAAGGTATATCAAATAAACAAACCTTGGAACAGGAGGTCTCATCACGAGCCGGCCTGTCCACGTTTCGCTCTTTCCTCGTGAATGGCATTATGGTTAACTGGTCACCAAGCCAGCATAATGGTCTACATTTTGATATAACAACATTCCTAAGTATACACAAAGGATCATGGTTCCGAGGGTGAAAAACAACTCTGCCAAGGTTATGGACACCTGTTGGCAGCAGAGTAATGTTAATGGTATCGAAGTCACCTTGCTTACACCAATAGGTAAGATACTAACACTCTTTTGTTTTTATCCTAGGCACTAATCATATGTTATTTCCCGATTTATACACCGCATGAATATTTATCATTACCAATCATGGCAACGGAGGTGACCATGACCGCTTAAGATTGGCAAGTACGATACATGCCCTATCCATCAGCCTCAAATCATAACACAACAGCCTCCTATATAACACGCGATCCATTCTCCGCCTCGATTTCGGAAATCTGTTGTCCTTTTTCAACATGGCATAAATCCACATGCTGTTCCTTTCTGACTTGATTGCAGACTGGGTGCCGCTCCTTTATTTGCCGGCTGGGACAACCTATCACACTGAGGGGGGGGGAGGTTAACCTCATCATTCCCTGTATTACGTGTCAATTCACCATTCGAAACAATTAGTTTACGACGGTTTGGCATGGTTTCACGGCATGGCATATTTTTATTTTTATTTTCACACAAGTTGTTTTTGCTGCACTGTTGCATACTCTGTGTTTTCTTTCGCGAAACCTTGCTCTCTGTGTTTCAAACCGGAAACGTTTTTGCTGTTCCATTTAGAAATCACAGTGAAAACATGGGGGGAAAGGCAATTCGAAGTGAGCCTCAACAGCTAACGATCTCTGCTGCTGCCCGAGAAATCCTGGAAAGGGCAGGATGGTTGAACTATTTCAATCGCTTACAGGAGGCTAGTGAGACAGTAGCAATGGAGTTCTTGCAGAATTTACAAGATGACCACTCCACAGTAAGAGGGAAACGGATAGCGGTCACTGATGCCATAATTGCAGAAGTCTCAGGACTACCAGCTACCGGACCGGTATGGACATTCAAAAAGGAACGATTACAGAAGGTCATGGAACTGTTCCAGGACGAAGGCCAGAATTTGACGATTAAAGGAAAGGGAGTTCTGCCAGCAACCCTAGGAGAACCCTGGACGGAGCTAGCAAGAATAGTACAGAGCTACATTACCTGCGAAGGAAGAAAAGACGCGGTAAGACCACGACACCTTAAACTTTTAGCTGTTCTAAAACAGAAATGCTCTGTGAATTTACCGGCACTCCTAAACTCGTTATTGCATGATGTTGCACAAAGTATGAAAAGGGCACAGCACGTAGAGGCAATTGTTAGTCACCACGGGTTGATTCGACTTGTTGTTAGTTATAGTCTTACCCAGCAGCAGAGCAGCTGGGAAGAGCTCATTGCAATGATTGAAGGGGGATCGACAGAACCATCCCCGAAACGTAGACATTCTATAAACCCACCAGAACAACCGGCAAAACGCAGAGAAGATGTTGCTAGTACATCACAACAACCGGAGACACACCAAGAATCGGCAAAGCGAAAGCATGTCGTTGATTCACCCGAGCAACCAGAGGAACCCAGGAAATCAGCTCGGTTAGCTCAGATGAGAGGAAGCATAAATAAACCCAGAAAATCAGCCCGGTTGGCTCGAATACGAGGAAGGCTGGAGAAGCTCCAGGAAAGCGCCAGCCAACCGGTAGTAATTGAGGACGAACAGTCCGAAGAGGGGGCAGAGGCTGAACAGGAGGAGGAAATAGAACAGCAGGAAGATAGCCCATTACAAGACCTACTGGAAGATGATGACTTGGCCGCCATCCTAGCCAATATGAGTAAGTATGGTCAACCTTCTAGTTCAGAGGGCCCCCACGACAAACCCCAGGAAGAGAACATGCCTGTTCATGATGAAGAGGAGGAAAATACTGGACGGGAACAATCTGTTCCCATGTCACAAGAAGAAATTCTAGAGGAAATAGGAGCAGAGACAGCATCTGCTCAGGAAGAAACAGAACCAGTCGAGGGTCTTACCCCTGAACAGCCAGAGCAAAGCAGTGAGGAAGAACCCCAAGAGGAAGAACCCCAAGAGGAAGATTTAGCAACTGGTCATGATCCAGTCCACCATCGACAGACTGCTGTTCCTTCAAAGGAAACGATGGAAATTAAGAAGCTGCGGAAGGAACGGACTAAATTGTTAAATACGATAACCCAGCTCAGACAACAAATTAGGATTCTGAAAAAGAACCAGAAGGTAAAGAGGAAAAAGAGGGCCAACAAACGGCCTGCTGTCCAAAACCCTGAGGATCCAGCTGCCGTTCCACATGATGCCGAGGTTCGTGTTAAAATAGAAAAGGATGATAAGCAAATTCAGACAGAGGCACCACCCTCAGGTGTAATAAGGGTTCTGAACTCCAAACAGCATAACAAGAAGGTTCAGGTAAAACTCCCGGCCTCCACTGAGCTATGGAAGAAGGATCCAAAGACAAAATCCTTGCACAAGATGATGAAACAAGCACAGCAAGAAGTGGAGCAACTTAAAGAGCAAACGGTTCCCCTAGAAAAATATGAAGAGTTGCAGCAGCAACTCAGGGACGTCAGTCAATCTAAAAGACAGGCTTTTGAAGGATGGATGAAGGAACAAGAGGAAGTCACACAGGTAACTTGTAGACTAGATACTACTATCAAATAGATGAATGACTTGTGTTCTTTATATAATAATGTTTTAGCATGTAGGGCCCCTGCTAAAAACTATGCTCTGTTTCTATTAGAACGGTATTTACAATTACAAATAAAAGCCGTTAAGGCAGGCACCCCTATACAGATCAACAATGTCAATGATTTTATAGACTGTTGTAAACATTATGGAGTGAAAGTCCAGAGATTGTTGTGTGAACTCTATTTACACGACCTTGTGCTAAGTCAGGAGACTGAATTGAACCCTGGTCCCTCCATTGGCGATATCCAATTCCAAGCATTCATTTCATTCGGGGCTAATCAGATTAAGTGGCTCAAAGCCTATGACACCTTCCAGAGTCAAGAAAATGGTCTAGATTTACGAGTTAGGGCTGAGCCTAGGAACCCAGTACAGTTATGGACAGCTCATATAAACCACATAAGGACTCCGGGTGTCATTGTAACATTAGGGCCTATGCATGAGGCACTCATTCAAGAGAGTTTAGAGTATTTCTTTTCTATCAAAGACTTGGCCATTAATGCAGCCAAATTTCGATATCGAATCTCTGATCCACACATCCAGCTCAGAGAACCATTTAAGTATGAGAACTTTGAGTTAGCTGCTGACCGTTTGAACCTCTATGGCCAGAGCATTCTAAAAGCAGGGTCATCTTGGTTAGGGTATAGATTTCGTGCTCCAATTATCTGGCATCCTGCACCTGGATACCAGGCCCTGTATGATATGCCTGAGGGGCAAGCAGGTCAGTTCTTTGATTATTTAATCACTCAACATGGTTGTAGGCCTCCGCAAGAGACTCCTTCTCCAGCATACTCTCTCACTGCATTACATGTCAACTACAATGTTTTCATGAGGACATGAAACAAGGTAAGCAGGGGGGTGGGTGGAGTACTAAAAAGGTATGATTTTGATGATTACTTCAATGACTTTTTAATAGAATTTGTGAACCTTTTGTATCATGAATTTGGAAAGTAATAAGGAACTATAATAAAACATGTGAGAATTGATGTGCATAACTTAGCCACTGATAATGGTTATTTTCTATACAGGAAAAGGAGAAAACGAAGAGTTGCCGCTCCAAAGGAAAAGACAAAGTGGAGATAACTGTTGTCTCTCTGGACGAGGACCGAACGCAAACATAGGGAAACAGATCAAAGTAAATCGGCTCGGGAAAGAAGGAGAGGACACCAGCTCAGCGCAACAGCAAAGATAGGATGAAGAGTTAACAGTTTGGCGAATCCCTCAAGATCGAAGATCCTGAGGGATCGCTGCTTTATTTATCTAGTTGCTTGGACATCTCCGCCATCGTTTTTTATATAAAGACAGCACTGTTAGCTTGATGGGAGATAGATGATAGCGGGATAGGATACGTTTTATGTAATCTTCTGTAAAGCATCAGACTTGGTTATTAAGTTTCGTTGAAGACTGGTTCGATGTATTTTTTATCAATGGATTAATGAAAGATTGGTGATTATTCCATCTTCGCGTCTGCGTTAACTTAAAGCGGTGTATCCTTGGAGGCTAAGGGCCCGGCCCCGAAGGACACTTGCTTCTGTACCATTACAGCTTCACTTCTGTGTGGTTTGTTTATTCTTGTTATTTGATCATTTGATATGCTTTACAAGTTCATATGATATGCTCTGTTCAAGTTTGAATCATTAAAGTTTCGACAGATAGAACTGTATGTTGACTCTGTATCAAGTTATTTATCCTTTCAAGAGTTAATCGCACATTCTTACTGTTATATTACAGAGCTGTTATACTCAAACGTTCGTGTGGTGTGCGTTCCTAATTTATCAGTGCTGTTCTATAATTCATTCGTTGTTATTGTTGTTCCATTAGTATGATCTGTGTAAATCGCCTTTAGAGTGACAGAATGTTCTTTGATTGCAAAGAGTGTATAGATTGAGTTTGGTTATAACCCGCGGGACTTAGTTATTCAATTGTTGTTCCATTTTAGAGTTGCTGTTCCATTTTAGAATTGTGGTTCAATCCTTTATTCGCTTTGCTGTTCCATTTACTTGCAGTTGTTGGTTTGTTGTGAGAGATGATCTAAGGCTGTAGTGAGCAGTAGCAGTTACTGTCTAGCTCCCAGGCTTGTGATCTATGCTCTAATTCCTTTTCCATCAGTTTCTGAAGGGATGGTTTATCATTTCCGAGCCCTTGACTGATAAGTTAGTGAGTTTTCTGAGTGTGTAATTTATTTCCTTTAAAGTAATTTGATTTCGCCACATCCGTTTACTCTTGTATTTTTAAGCATCGTATCACTAACATTACTCCGACAAATGAGCCCTCGTGATTGAGTCACTTCTTTGTAATGACAAACGCTTCCTTGTTGATATATTAATGTGAGGTAATTAGAGGTGAAAGAGACCTTTTTATAGCTCTCCTGTCAAATTCTCCACTACCACATAAGAGGCTAATTGATTCCTCTCGGCTACCTAATGCCACCCGTAGCCTTCAAAGCATTCAATGAGGGTCGAGATATGACTGTACGCAGGATATTTGTCTCACAACAACCTAATGTAGCTTAATTCAAGCCAAATAACTTATTGAAAAAAATATCAAGCAGAGTTATTAAAAGATGACATGTAGCCTTAAAGTCAACAAAAGCTCCCTAATCGAGCTTAATTCTTAAATGTAAAATATTTAACACAGAGAAATATCTATAAAACTTCTCCATCGAGCCCCTCAAAGGTCGAGAAGCATTAACTGTGATTAATTGAACTCGGGAGATCTTTAATCCCATCCCACCTCCTCATTTCTTCTATAAATACTTCTTTAGAAGATAAAACAATGTTGGTTGCAAGAACTTTGAAATATACTTGTGCTCGGAACTTCATTTGTAAATAGTGTTCAAAGGCTCTTGAAGCTCTGCTTGTGATCTAATAAGTTAGCTGAGAAGTGAAGATGATTGCTGAATTGAACATTGGAATTGAAGATGTGGACTGTTTGACTTCAATATACAGTGCCATCTGGGATCTTGGTCTATATCACCGGTGAAGTGCCCTTTCTTTGTTATTGTCTTTCCTCCTATATGTCATATTTACTATTCTCCGATAAAGAACATCGCTATGAGTTATGATTTACCTGCTTATCGCACTTTCCGATCGATAAGCTTTATCTCAATGTTTTCTCCAATTTGTTTATTTAAGAATGATTCCATACATTTAAGCAATAGGAATGTTGGCATTCCCTCGTCCTACTGCTTGCTTTAAAATTGTTCTTGAATGTTAATTTCATTATTTGGTCAATAAAGTTAGACTAGAAAGTGATGGTTTGCCCTGCTTTCTAGCTTCTATCCTCCAAAGGTAATTCCTTTGGAAGTTTCCTCAAGGTTTAAGTTGAAAGTGTATCAGACTTCTAAAAGTATCTATTCAACTTGCTGCATTTGTTTCTCTTATGTGTTTTTCATCCTTTCTTAAGGTAATTATGCGGATTATCGGATTGTTTGTCTCTTGAGTTATCTTTAATACAAGCTTGTCCAAAGAAGTTTGTTTGTGCCCTCGCCTTCGTTGGTTTTTTTGTAAATAACATTAAAGGCTTTTTCTTGTTTGGAATGACTATAAATCCTTGTTGAAATTATTATCATTTTCACCCCTCCAACACTCTTATTGTTTCCATCCCATCATTTTATCTCAAAAATATTGGCATAGATGACTTGCCCCTTGACCACTCTTGAATTGCTGCACAATTAAAAGCCCTATTATGACTCCACAGCTCAATGGACTAAAAACCAATTTTATATCTATTTTTTAGCCAAAGCTTGTTCTCATTGCTTGCAACTTCACACCTTTGAAACTCTTTCCATTTAGGACTTTCTCAACCAATAAATCATGTTCAACCATCCAAAACAAACAAAAACTCCCTCGGCCTTAATAACTAGCCTAATATCATACTCATAAAAATCCTTTAAAGATAAATCAAAATTTGCACTTTATTGGAGAGATCCCTCTCCTAATTCAGGAGGGCTAGATCCTAGAATCCCAAAGTGGTTGAAATAGTGTTCTCTCCGCAGCTTGACTTTGCCAATCTTGCAAATGTATAGTGTGAGCTAACAAAACCAAAAATGTTTTTATTTTTGAAGGGATTAAAGAAATGTAAAGGATTATTATTTATTTAGAGTTAGATTTTATCTAAGTTTTCTCGAGATAGTTTTCTTTGTCCTCAAATTTTTCTACTTGCAAAAAATTTTAGTTATCACTTTATTTTCTTTAGAGATAACTTTTTCTCCCGTTGAATCACCAATTGTTGTGGGCCGCATAAACAACCCTCCCCATTTCAAATTTTTGTATTGATTTTAAATAAGAAATGGGTCCTTTTTCCTTTTTTTTTTTTAGGGTAAGTGTAGAGTCAATAATTATTTTGAAGAAATTCGATTTATCATGAAATAAAATCAAACCCAATAAAAAGGATTTATTTAATAAAACACATAAAGGCCTTATCACATTTCTCTAATCAAATTTTAGAGTTAAATGTATTATCATTCAATCTTGATACGATTAAACAATCGTAAAAGAACATATCTCATCGAAATAAGTTAAAGTATTCCACTTGAAAAGTTCTAATGCGATAACTCCTAATCGCAATCACAAATCGGGAAAATCACATTCTTGTACATACTTTGAAAAGCTTCGATGTGATAAGTCCGATCGCAATCGGCTAACCTGCAAAGTCAATTTTTGATTTTGAGTTATGTTGAAAAACCTCGACAAGTATAATCGCTATCGCCAAAATGCACAACTCATCCAAATACTCAATGAAAATTTACGATGCGATATCATTATTTCATAAAAGCACTCCTCAATGAAAAAGGTAAAATAAATGATTTTTATGATTTAAAAGGCATCGTATCATCCTTGCTAGCTAAGCAATAATCGTGCATCGTAAATTTAAAATGGAGATACTTAAACCTCGATATTTAAAACTTCCGATTCCGATATACGATTATCGTTGATCGTACAACTTAAAAAGGTTTTGAATTAACGCTTTAAAAGGACCGTTATGAATGTGCATTTATGACAACTTGCAATGGTATTAAAATTCCCACACTATTTAAGAAAATCATTAATAGATAACCATGGTTAAAGCGCATTGGATTTCAACTTCAAAAGAATATTATTTCTTAATCCACCATCTTTATTGTGATTAAATTCCATTAGGCTTCTCTCTCGTTGATATTCGTTCTTCAAAGAATATTTTTGCCATTATGCTAAACCATGTATTGCTCTCAAAAATCATAAAATGCCAAACCTAACAATGAATCCTGAATGCTCTATTTAACAAGAAATGAGGAGAAAAACATAATAGAGTCTCTAGAATTCTATTGGCTAATCAGAAATGTTGTTATTGTCCTTGAGACCTTGCAAGGACCAAGGCACAAAATATCTAAAAAAAATAACTGTTTGGGCATTTCTAGCAAAGAAATTGACATTTATGCTCTGCCAAGCCTCCTAAGACTTACCAAGCATACATTTTTTACTTTTCCTCTGCAAGGGCGCAACACCAAGTTTTAGGATGAATTTCCATGCCAAGGGCATAGCACTGGAGTAGGAAAACTGGGTCAACTTGGAGCAATGTTTTGAAGGTCTTCCCGATGTCAGAATAGGGTCCATGATGGCTTGTGGTAAAGCCCTTTGAGTCTAATTTCCAGATCCACACTCATTTTTTTTATTGGAACTTTGCAACTTGTTCAAAAATAAAAAATTCCAAGGCTGGTAAAGGCACAACACTTGTCCTAAAAACTAGGCAAAAAGGTGAAAATTAGGGTGTTTTTGACCCTTTTGGAGGACCAAAAAAACTCCAATTGACTGTGAGAATGGTATAATTGAGCTGAGGATTCCAAAAATGTAGGCCTTTTATCTTGAATATTCTTTGAGGAAAAGCGTAGCATCATGGGTGCTACCTCCTTGGCCCTCAAATTAGCCAAAAACCAAAATTTGTCAAAATTCTCCCAAATTTGGTGGAAGTGTGCCTCATGGGTTTTGAGAGACATGTAGAGAATCTTGTGCCAATATTCCAAGGTTAGCTTGTATTTTTTCCTCTTTTAGTGCTTGGATCTTGGTTTGGGCCTTTTTGAGTTTAACCCTTACAGTTTTGTTTCTCCGAGCATAATGTTTAGTCATCCTTCTTTGGAGGTCAAGATATTGATTTGCTTTCTTCAATTTAACCTCCAAGTGTATGTTGGCTCTCTCCAACCAAGGCTCCCGATCATGTGCTATCTCCATGACCAAAATATCATCTAGAGGGAGTTGTTCTGCTAGGGTTGATTCTTGTTCCCTTTGTTTTCCAATGCCTTCTTCAACCCCATGGTTCTAGGTCTCCTCCTAGATTTTCCTTCCTAATCCTCCTTTTATTTATAAGTGGCCATGAACTCTTCTATTTTTACCTATGCGTTTTGGGCTTATTTCTCGACCTCGATGGCTCTAGCCTCATAAATTGCAATTTGTGCTCTTAGCTGCCTGTTCTCCATGTCAAGGGAATTATTCACAGTCTGGGCCCTATCTTGGTCTGCTTGGAGGTCTTCAATTTGTGCATTTTTTTTTGGATGAGCAAGTTTGGGATCCTTGCTTCATTCTCCTCATCACTGTCCACCTGTATGATTATATATTCCCTCTCAATCTTATGATATTATTTTTCTTCCTTTACCTTTTGTTTACCTTTGTCAATCTTCTGAGCTAAGGAGGATGTCATGGTCCCTTACCTTTTTCTAGGCAACAAACACAAGCCTCTTTTCTTTGTGATAGGTGATAGGGAAAAGCTAAAATTTTCCCACTTGAGTACACTCACCATGGTTGATCTCAAGACTGCCTTTCTTTTCCTCAATGATCTCTGTGTTGATGTCTTTTGCACTGTGTTCTTGACTTCCCTCTTCAGACTTACCTTCATCTTCCTTCATGCTAACATTACTGTTATTATATTCACCACTGTCATCTTCTTTTTCACTATTCTTTGTATTGTCCTTTTCATCAATGGCTTGTTGACTGCCTTCTTCTTAATTATTTTCTTCCTCTGTCTCTTCTTCGTCATTGTCATTTTCTTCTTCCTCATCATTTGTTTCTTCCTCATTTGTCTCTTCCTCCTAATCATAATTTTCTTCCTCTTATATATTGTCACCGTTTTTCTCATTTTCATACTCACTATTTTCATTTTTATCAATGCTGCCTTTAGCTTCCACACTTTCCTCACTGCCATCATTTTTATCAGTGCTGGCCCCCTTATGACTTTTCTCTTCATCACTACCCTCTTCTTCCTCTTCATCATTCTCTTCCTCTTCATCGTTTGTCTCTTCCTCTTCATGCTTATTCTCTTCTTGATATGATGCTTTAGGAGAAGGTGAGGGGGGACCTATGGTTCCTCCTTTGGACTTCAACTTCCTTCCATTAAATGATGGCAAAAATGCTTGGAAATGGGTTGATGTGATGGTACTTAACCTTCAATATGCCAGGAGAACCTTCAGCAAGAGTCTAGGAGTGAATTGACTATTTTTAGGGTTGAGGAGGCCCTCCTGGCCAAGGGCGCAACACCACCTCCTAGGCACCCAACACCATGTGCAATTTTTCATGTGAAAAAATTGCCAGGGGCACAACACTAACTCCTGAGCGCACAACGCCATTTTGCAGAGGGAATTTAGAAGCCTTCCTAGTGTCTAAATTGGGCCTGTGATAGCTCGTTGGAAAGCGCGACCTGTCTTCTTTCCAAGTATACCATTTTTTTCTCTGATTGGAGTTGATTTTCCTTGTCAAAATTTGATGTTCCCAAGATTTTTCAAAAAGTGGTGAATGATGGTGTAGAAATGTAGATTCTTGGTGCATACCACATTTGGATGGCTTCCTGAATTCCAAAGTGAGCTTAGGATAGCTCATTGGAAAGCTCTTCAATTCTAGTTTTCATTTGACTCATCAAGAAAGTCATTTGGTCAATCCAGCTATGAGAAAACCTAATTTTCCCAAGGTCACTTGAGGAGTGCAAAAATTCTCCCGTGACACCTGTATTTTTGACATTTCTCCCAAAACATGAGACCTGGGTAAAAAATGAAGGAGGTTTTTATGATTGGAAATATGGTGGACAAAAAACTCTCTCACATTTTCCAAATTCATCTCTATTTGGTTAGAAAAATACTTTTAGGCAAAACTGGCCCTAGGTGTGGCAAATGACTTGGCCCTTGGAATGAATTCTTGGAAAATGATGGAGGCCTGATGTTTATGAGTTGGTATGGATCTATATTTTCTGATATGATATATCATATGAATCCTTTTCTCCTATGCTTCCTTTCCATAGCAAACCCTATCTTATTTGGAAGGGGAAATTAGGGTTTGGTGTAGGAATAACAAGGGATTTAGGACTGCCTTGTAGAGGGAGGGAAATGAATGGGTTAAGGGTTGTCTAAATTCTTGGGGAAATTTTGGGGAATAGGGATGGATGTTAGAGAGTAGGGGAAAGTGGAATTTGAAGGATTGAGTGAGGGTAATGGGTCCAAAAGGGAAATACACAGGCCTATTCTTGAAAAAGTGTCAAATTGTAGCAATAGGCTAGGCTTTGTAGAGAAATGATGATTTTGAGGGATAGGAGCGATGGGAAGTGTTTATGAAGGTATATTAAGGATAGGAGGAAGTGTAAGAGCGTCAGGGTACAAGCCTTGTTGATGATTTAACCATGGAAGTCATGAAACCAGGAAAAATGCCCTAATTAACCTTAGATGGACAATGGAGTCATAGGCAAGGGATAAAAAGAGTAATGAGATTATGGGTAGGAAAAAGGATGGAAATGAGAGGCACAAGCCATTTGGAGTCTGTAGGAGTTACAAGGTGATCATGAAAAGGAAAAATGGTAGGATAGTAAAAACATTTCTCTAAGGATAATGAAGGCAGTGAGATTTCTAAAACTCACAATGTTCATGGAATTTTGTTTTTAGAAATCTAAAACCAATAATTACTCATCTATGGATAGTGAAAAATACTGATGAATAATAGTGGCTCCACTTGGGGAGGAAAGCTCCTTTTCAGGAGTTTTCCAGAACTTTAGATCTCTGGGTTTATGAAGACTAGTGCCTCATCCATTGGGCAGATTTCTCTTCTTTCATTTGTTGATGTTTCTCTTGAAGCTATGATCTAAAAATATGAAGGACATGTTTGCTTCAAACTCATCTCTACCTACCTAGCTTACTTTGCATAGAATTTTTTCTTTCTTGGGTGAACTTGGACTAGAAAACCCTTAACATTTTCTTCTTCTGAAATCAAAACAAACTACCTACTTCTAGCCTTATCACTTCCAAGAGTTCAGATTATGCTAGTGAAATATTTTTATTCTCTACCTAGACTAACTAACTGTCAAGATTAGGTTGTATGAAAAACTTCAATCTCTAAGCTATTGACATGAATTTGAAAGCATGTTTTAAATAAATATTAGGCAATCTGAATTACCATGGGTTGTGGCATTAGGACAAGCTGCACACAAACATTATTTTTTTACAAAAAAAACTAGAAAAATAAGGGCTGAGATAAATCATTTTCTATGCATCCCCATATTTCTCTTTGGTTCATTTCTGAGCATGTGGAGCTATTATCTTTCATTCCTAATCTATCCTTTTTGACAATTCAAGTTTGAATGATTTGACAAGCTCTCTTTCACTAACTTATGAGCACAAAATTAGAAACATGTTTCAGCCATGATTAGGCTAGATGACTGAAGAAGGTATTATTTTGCATGAGTAGTGGCATTTAGGCTTGCACACTTTCAGTATTACTATTTTTTGGGTATGGGGTTGTAACTTTTTTTCAATTTTTCCCTCTTTTTCCTTCTTTATATCTTTTTTGAGTTTTTCTCTCTTTTTGGTAAAAACAATCTAAAACTAAGGGCAGAAAGATGCTCATGGTGTTAAGCTTATTTGCTTGTCTATCTATCCTAATATAACTTGAAGGCATACATTCAACTGGTGACCTCTCTTTTCCAATACAACCAATCAAGTAGATGATTCTATGAGGGATCTGGGTTTAGCTCCTTGAGTATGTTGGACAAATAGAAGGGCCACTCCCATCTTACTTTCTTTTGAACAGTGGCGCCTAAAATTATCTTTAAACCTTGCATCAATCTACTCTTAACATATTTCACTCCCTCTTAAAATGTCTCTAATAAATCAGCAAAGGGATTTTCAAACAGTACCTAAATGTGAAAAATTGGAAAATAAGCTTGATCTATTACTGCTTCTTCCTCCACTTGGCTGAGCTTAGGACTCTTTTGGGAAATAAACTCTTCCTCTTCCTCATGATCATCTGAACTGGTAGACTCATCATATATTGAAATGTTATCCTTTAACAAACCTAATGTGCTTTGATAGAGTGGGTTGAAATCTATGTGAAGGCCATCATATTGGTGAGCAGGAGCACTCTTGGACAATAAATCTTCCCGAGAAGGTAGTGCAACAACTCTCATGTCATTATCAACTTCGATGCCTTTATCTGAAATTTGTAATTCAATGGAACTCGGTGGCTGCAAATCTGGAGTTAAGGAGGATTCCACGTTTCGAATGATTTCCTCAACCATTTGAGGAGAAGGCTTCTCATTGACGACTTGCTCAAGAAGTTCATCATCCTCCTCAACCTCAACATAAAAACTGAAAGATTCTAAACTTTCAAATATTTCTTCATCAGTGTCATAGATGGTATGTATTGGCTGACTATTGTTTCCAAGTCGATGAAAAAGATCTTCCTCCCACAAACCAACTGCTGATGCCTCTACAAGTTTAGTTTCTATTTGGACAGCATCATCATCATACTTATCAAACTTTTGAAAATAATCAACATAAGTAATATCACTAATCAAACATACGGGATTATCAGATTGTTCTTCTTTGAATTGATCTACAAGTTCACTTTCTGGCTTATGGTAGACATGATTAGAAGGAGAATGAACAGAAATTTTTTGTTCACATGAGGGCTTAGAGGTTGTCTACATGTTTAGAAGCTGATTTATTTCTTCTTCAGTTAAAAAAGGAGGATTTTTTCTCTTTATTTGGAAATAACTACAACAATTCTCTTTCTCTTGTGAAAGCTGATTGAGAGGTTGAATGTCTTCTTGAGCCTCACCTAGAAGAGATGATGATTTATCACTTGTGCCTTTAGAGATATCCCATGGGTTTTATTTCATTCCTTGATTGATTTCATCCTCAACCAACTCTTCTTGATTTTCGTGATAGTTACTTTGAGCATGAGATTCATGAGTTTCCTTTGATAGAATCTCAGGGTGCCAATTTCTTTTTATAATCTGAAATGAATTAAAGTATAAGGGTAGAGATTATAAATGTGTTGATTCCATATTTATTTCATATTTTTTGATTTCAAGATGGCGGATTGATTCATTAGAGAACTCCTCTCTATTTCTATTTACAAATTTCTTGTAATGCTCTCTTAATAGTGAAGCACAAGATGTAGGAAAGTAACTAGTACCTACTTGAAAACCTTCTTCATTCTCTTCTTTGCAATATTGCTCATCATGAATATTTTATTTGTTGTTCTTGTCTTGTACCGACTAAGTTTGTTCTTGTAGTGACTCAGTTTTTTCTTCCAAAGGAAAAAGCATAGGTTGTTTTGAATAAGCAACACCAACCTCAACCTTGTACTTTTCCTCTTGCCTACCAAGTATATGCATCATTTTGCTGATTGTATCTATCAACATCTCTAGCTTTGCCTCTTTTTTAATACTTGGATCCACTTTTGTTTAATAAAAAAGGGTCACTACATCTTTTCAACCGGTCTAGAGTCTTCTACCAGTGTAGTCATTAGGTCTATAGAGAGTTGTGGAGTCGCCAGGTGGAGGTTTTCAACTTTTATTTCCACCATTAGCATGATTACGATTTCTTAATGCATTCCCAAGGAGTTTTATGAGAACTAGTGGAGTAATAGGCCTACTAGAGGCTAGTGGAGTCGCCAGGTGGTTATTTTTTGCTGTTTTAAGGATGTATGTTTATGTTCCACCACCAATAACTGACAAAAACCAATCTTAGGGATGTTTTGGGGTTTTATGAGTTCCTTTATGTGGCCCTAAGGTTTCTATGAGTGTCCTATAGTTGAGTCATCATTTTTCTAGGATGGTGAAACAACCAGATTCTACTCTTTGGCTAAAATTTTTAGTTTTCTATGATTTGATAAGGGTTTCTGAAGTCCTAAGGGATACTAAGATTGTCACTGACTCAAAGGGCCCATTGTGATCGACATTATGTAAGTGTCCTGTGATTTAGCATATTGGTAGAACAAATGCACAGGATAACATCAGACCAGTCTTTGGAGTCCTAGGACCTAGCCTTCCTGGACTCAGAGAGGGATCTCTCTATTGTATGCAAAGGATGTGAAATTTTTTGCTTTATATGGTTGATTTTAGACTAGTTGTTAAGTGTAGGGTTTTGTTGTTTGTTTTGGTTGGGTACGATGAATCAAGTATGGTAGGTGGAGTGAGAGGTCATCAAATCATTAGGCTATGGAGTCTATGAAAGTTCTAGATATCTCAACAATGAGTCAGAGTGCGTCGCAAGGAAAATATAGTGTGGTCAATGGATCTTTAAGGCTATGTGTGAACTGAAATGGACATTAAGTTGGTGAACTATGTAGGGAAAATGGTAGTGAAGAATCCTTTGTCAAATACGCATAAACAAGAAGGTATCAAATACTAATAAGAAAAATATAATAATCATGAGATAGGGAAAACCATTTACTCAATGACAATAATTAAACAAATAGACATTCAAGATGAACAATTCAGTGAAACAGAGAAAGCAAGAAAACTTATCTAACTTTAGCGATTTCACCTTCAAGGTTTGAAAACATATAATATAACAAAACTTTAATCCAAGAAGAGGGAACTCCTAAAAATTTGAGATCAAGCTATAAATAACTTTGAGGCAAACTTCTCAAGCATGGACAAAGGGCATGATCGAAACATGGCCTCTTTGGCTAAACCTAGCAAGTAAACATCTCAAAGAGAGATTCCACGAATAGAGTTTAGATAGCATAAAGTAAGTATGGCTAACCATAAAACATATTTGAAAACTACTTTCTTAAACTATTAATGAAACAAACAAGCTTAGGTGGGTCTAAGGAGCACCTAATAATTCCTCAAACTAACCCAGTAGAGGAAAACATAAAGACAATAGAAAACAGGAGGATTGAGGTGCCTCAAACAACATTTCTCAGCCTATAATTTTATGATCTACTGCAACATAGAAGGATGGACACAATGATAAAAAAGAAAACATGAAAAAATTAGAGACACATCACCATTAACCAAGCTCAGGGATCCTACAAGCAAGCCTTCATCATCATCAATCAAGGTAAATCATTCATAAGCTTCACAACACCAAATTGCTCTTTAACCTCAAAGAACCATGTATTTCTCTCAAAACTCATCAAATGCCAACATTAACAATCAATATTGAATTCTATATTTAACAAGAAAGGTGGAGAGAAACTTGATAGAGTCTCTATAATTCTATTGGCTAATCAAAAATTTCATTATTGTCCTTGAGACCTTGTAAGGACCAAGGCACAAAATATCTAAAAACAAATATCTTTTCGGGGATTTTTAGCAAAGAAATTGAAATTTGGGCTCTGCCAAGCCTCCTAAAACTTGCCAAGCATAAATTTTTTAATTTTCCTCTACAATGGCACAAAACTGAGTTTTAGGATGAATTTCCATGCCAAGGGCATAGCATTGGAGTAGGAAAATTAAGTCAACTTGCAGCAATTTTTTGAAGGTCTTCCCGATGTTGGAATAGGATCCGTGATGGCTCGTTGGAAAGCCATTTTAGTTTACTTTCTAGATCTACCCTTGGTTCTCTAATTGGACCTATGAAACATATTCCAAAAATAAAAATTCCAAGGCTGGTAAAGGCACAACACCTGTTCTGAAAGCTAGGCAGAAAGGTGAAAATTAGGGTGTTTTTGACCCATTTGGAGGACCAAAACAACTCCAATTGACCTGAAACTTTGTGAGCATGCTATAATTGAGCTGAGGAGTCAAAAGATGTAAGCCTTTACTCCTGAAGATACTCTGAGAAAAAGTGTAGCACCATGGGTGCTACCCCCTTGGCCCTCAAATTAAATTTTTTTTTGGTCAAAATTCTCTCAAATTTGGTGGAAGTGTGCCTCATGGGTTTTGAGAGACTTGTAGAGAATATTGTGCCAAGATTCCAAGGCTAGCTTGGATTTTTTCCTCTTTTAGTGCTTGCATCTTGGTTTGGGCCTTTTTGAGTGTAGCCCTTGCAATTTGGTTTCTCTAGGCATAGTGTTTAGTCATCCTTCTTTGGAGGTCAAGATCCTAATTTGATTTCTTCAATTTAGCCTCCGAGTGTATGTTGGCTCTCTCCAACCAAGGTTCCCGATCATGTGTTATCTCCATGACCAAAGGCTCATCTAGAGGGATTTCTTCTACTAGGGCTAATTCTTGTTCCCTTTGTTTTGCCAATGCCTTCTTTAACCCCATGGTTCTAAGTCTCCTCCTATATTGTCCTTCCTCATCGTCACTTTCTTCATAAGTTCCCATGAACTCTTCTAGTTGTACCTGTGCCTTTTGGGCTTCTTTCCAGGCCTTGATGGCTCTAACGTCATAAATTTAAGTTTGTGCTCTTAGCTACCTGTTCTCGAAGTCAAGGGAATTATTCACAGTCCGGGCCCTATCTAGGTCTGCTTTGAGGTCTTAAATTTGTGCATTTTTTTTTTGGATGAGAAATTTTGAAATCCTTGCTTCATTCTCCTCATCACTGTCCACCTGAATGATTTCAAATTCCCTCTCAATCTTATGATATTATTTTTCTTCCTTTACCTTTTGTTTACCTTTGTCAATCTTATGAGCTGAGGAGGATGGAATCGTCCCTTCCCTTTTGGAGGAAGAAAACAAAATCCTCTTTCATTCATGATAGGTGAGAAGGAAAAGCTCAAATTTTCCCACTTGAGTGCCCTCACCATGGCTGATCTCAAGACTGCCTTTCTTTTCCTCGATGATCTCTGTGTTGATGTATTTTGCACTGTGTCCTTGACTGCCCTCTTGAGACTTACATTCATCTTCCTTCATGCTAAAATTACTGTTATGATCTTCACCACTGTCATCATCTTTGTCACTGTTCTTTGTATTTTCCTTTTCATCACTGGCTTGTTCACTGCCTTCTTCTTGATCATTTTCTACCTTTGTCTCTTCTTCATCATCCTCCTCTTCATCATTGTCATTTTATTCTTCCTCATCATTTGTTTCTTCCTCATTATTCTCTTCTTCCTCATTATCATTTTATTCCTCTTCTATATTGTCACTATTTTTCTCACTATCATGCTCACTGTTTTCATTTTTATTAATGTTTCCTTTAGCTTCCGCACTTTTCTCATTGCCATCATTTTTATCAATGTTAGCCGCCTTGTCACTTTTCTCTTCATCACTTCCCTCTTCTTCCTCGTCATCATTCTCTTCCTATTCAAAAGTTGTGTCTTCCTCTTCATCCTCATTCTCTTCTTAATCTGATGCTTTAGGAGAAAGTGAGGGAGGACCTAGGGTTCCTTCTTTGGACTACAACTTCATTCCATTATATGATGGAAAAAAATACTTGGAAATGGGTTGATGTGATGGTACTTAACCTTAAATATGCCTAGAGGACCTTCAAAAAGAGTCTGGGAGTGAATTAAGTGTTTTTAGGGTTGAGGAGACACTCCTAGCCAAGGGCACAGCACCACCTCCTAGGCGCACAATGCCATGTGTAATTTACATCGAAACAAATTTCTAGGGGCATAGCACCAACTCCTGACTGCGCAATGCCATTTTGGAGAGGGAATTTGGAGGCCTTCTCGGTGTCGGAATTGGGTCCGTAATAGCTTATTAGAAATATTAACCTATCTAATTTCCAAATATACCATTTTTTCTCTAATTGGAGTTTATTTTCCCTATCAAAAGTTGATTTTACCAATATTAGTCAAAACGTGCTGAATGATGGTGAAGAAATGCAGAGTGTTGGTGCAAACCACTTTTGGATGCCTTCCTCAATTCAAAATTGAGATCAGGATATCTCATTGGAAATATATTCAAGAATATTTTCCATTTGACTCATCAAGAAATTCATTTGGACACTCCAGCTATGAGAAAGGCTAATTTTCCCAAGGCCACTCCACGAGTGTAAAAATTCTCCCATGACCCCTGTATTTTTGACATTTCTCCCAAACCATGATACCTATGTAAAAATTGAGGGAGTTTTTCTTGTTGGCCATATGATCAACAAAAAACTCTCTCATGTTTTCCAAATTCATGTATGTTTGGTCAGAAACATATTTTTAAGAAAAATTGGCCCTAAGTGTGGTAAATGACTTAGCCGTTGGAATGAATTCTTGGAAAATGGTGGAGGCCTGATGTTTATGAGTTGGTATGGATTTATTTTTGCTGATATGACCTATCATATGAATCCTTTTCTCCTATTCCTCCTTTCCATAGAAAACCCTATCTTAGTTGGAAGGGGAAATTAGGGTTTGGTGTAGGTAAAACAAGGGATTTAGGACTGCCTAGTAGAGGGAGGGGAATGAAGGGGTTAAGGGTTGTATAAATTCTTGGGGAAATTTTGGGGAATAGGGATGGATGTTAAAGAGTAGGGAAAAGTGTAATTTGAAGTATTGAGTGAGGGGAAGGGGTCCAAAAGGGAAAAACACAGGCCTAATCTCGAAAAAGTGTCAAATTATAGAAATAGGCTAGGCTTTGTAGAGAAATGATGATTTTGAGAGATAGGAGTTATGGGAAATGTTTATGAAGGTATATTAAGGATAGGAGGAAGTGTCAGAGCATCAGGATACAAGCCTTGTTAATGATTTAACCATGAAAGTCATGAAACCAAGAAAAATGCCCTCAAAATCCTTAAATGGACAATGGAGTCATAGGCCAGGGATAAACAAAGTAACGAGATTATGGGTAGGAAAAAGGATGGAAATGAGAGGCAAAAGCCATTTGGAGTCTGTAGGAGTTACAAGGTGATCATGAAATGGAAAAATGGTAGGATAGTAAAAAAAATTCTGTAAGGATAATGAAGGCAGTGGGATTTCTGAAACTCACAATGTTCATGGAATTTTGTTTTTAGAAATATAGACCCAATAATTAGTCATCTACGGAAAGTGAAAATTACTGATGAATAACAACAACAACCCCCAATTTATTCTTATATATAGGGAGATTTCAGAAATAAATAGGAATTTTTTTTTATAATTTCCTAAAAAATAAAAAAACTTAGAAAATAAATATTTTTTGTTTTTGCCTTAAAGCACATCGCATATCACATATCTTATTTCAAAAAGACCCATAAAATGTAAAATGTGTGAATTGCGATACGCGCTCAAGCTTCTTTGAAGATATGATTTAAAAACTTAGCAAAAAACCTCACTCATCGTTATATTCACTTTTTTGCACCGCACTTTACTTAATCAATAAAAGATTTAAGAGAAAAATGATATAAGTTGTGATACCCATGGAACCAACAAGAAAATAAACCAATAAATATAAATCCTTCGACTATTGTGGTCAATTCAATATTTTCACAATTCGCATTTCGCACAACTTATAATACATGCTTAAATGTTACCCCATAAAAGTTGCGATTTGCGATTTGTGCAGATCACATTTCGCAAAATTTACGAGTAAAGTATCACAAAATATTATAAGGTATGATCTATGATTTGCACATTAACTTCATTTAATGAATCAAGCATGTAAAACAGCTTGTGTCATATCAAAATAAAATTTAATATCTTAATAGATTTAAAGCGATTGATAGATCTTACATGTGAAGACATGTGAAATATTAAATTAGAAATTATGAAGGATGATTGATGTTATATTTTAGTAGATTTATATCTTCTTGCGTGTGTTTGAAGTAAATGATTGATTTACTCCTTTGATTGAAGAAGAACAAAATGAGCAAAAGGAGTAAAGAAATTTCTCAAAATTCATCCACAGAAGACACAGATATGTCTCCAGTATTCTCAGATACCATCTGCAACAAGGACTATGGCAGTTTGACATGGGAGGCAGTGTATAAACTCTTTGAAAATGAAGGACCAAGGATGATAAAAAAAGTTTCTTCTACATGCACTGCTTCTACCTTAGATGCAACACTTTTTGACGTTACATGCTCATACATGCACAATATAGCTGCAAGACCAAAGATTATTCCTTATATAAACATGGTTAAATGGGAAAGTGACCACTTAAACATTGAAGATAGAATATTCAATAATTTGAGAGGAGAAACTATGGGTTATTTCAGGGCAGAGGATTTAGTAGCAATGTACCATCTACCACCCCCATAGCATAAGTATGATAAAGAATATTTGAAGAAAATTAAAGGAGAAAATCTAGACCTTATCAAAGTCATCCAAGAATGGAAGGATAATGAAGGGAAATTGAAGCAAGATAAGCTTGGTATGTACCCAATTTCTCAAATTCGTAATCCTTACTGCAATGCCACTGGTATTTTATGTATAATATTTTCCAAACCAGATAGCAGTAGATTCTCAAGAGACTGGGTTCCCCTAATTGATGAAATTTCCAAATCATCAATTTTAAATTGGGCAAACATCTTATCCAATAACCTAGCCAAGCACATTATTGAATATAGGAATAAGGAAGTATTCCTTTAAGAGAAATACATCCTTTTTATATGTCTGCATATGTCATGGATGCTATTTTTTTTACTTCTAGTTTTCCTACCATGGGTTGAAAATGGACTACCAAGGACCCTACCCCAATTCACATCTACCATAGATAACTCTGGGATTCATATTTCCACTTGCACTTTTATAAAGTCTGCTATGGAGTCATATTGCCTATACACCAAATGCTTTTTAATAAAAGGGCTCCTAGGGTTTCTGAAGAAGCCAATGTAGATATTATTCCAATAGCTAGATGGTTTTCTGAATAAAATTTTACATACATTAGAGTATTTGGGAGTTATGCTTCTCCCCATTTTTTACCCTATTATGTTCCCGATAAGTTACTTGCAAAAGAAATAGCCTATTAGCTTGTCAATGGTGTTACAAAGCAGCTTAAGGATGCTAAAAAGGCTATTTGGCCTAATTTTCCTCTACATTGTGGCACCTTTGCTTTGTCTAATATCGACCATACTTACAAGGAGGTTCCCAAGGTTTAGTTATTGAAATTGGCATTTATGCCAAGACGATTATATGATCCCAATGATGTGATTAAAAATTACATCGCTGAGCTTAAAATGAAGCCTTTCATAAAGGAGGAAGATAGATTCGATGAACTCTTCCAAGGCATGGAAAATTTCTCTGATATCACCAAGTATGCTTCTAGTCAACTAAGTCAAAAGGGTGCTGAAGCTTTTCAAGCATACAGAAACAAAAGAATTGAAAAAGTCCCTTTAAATTTGTTAACTATTGAAGATGGAAAACACACTCCAAGTGTTAGTCTAGATGATGAAATGAAAGAAATGTATGAAGATGAATCAAGTCAGCCACAACAATAATCTAAGAGTTCGGATCATTCTGAAAATGAATCCGAATCCAAGAAAGAAAACTCAGAAAAGACAATTGACCAAGTTATTCAAGAGATAGAAATGCTGGAGGAAACAAGAAATAATGGGACAGAATCAAATTCTGAAAAAGTTCAGCATAGTCATAACATGCTAGATCATTCCAGTTTACCACAAGAAAAATATCTTATAAATGAGTGGGAAATTTTTTTCGAAGCAATAAAGACTACAAAATAAAATCCCATTACTGATCAAGCAATAAGTTTCCAAACACTATAACAGTCACAGAAAATATTGGAGACTGTCAGTCCACTACAAAGAGTTCCAACAATGCATGATAAAGAAATCATGTTGGCCTACCCCACAGATCAGATAGTTTTACAGATTGAAGATATCCCTTCATTGTATATTTTCTACAGTCCTAGCTACAAGGCTTTAGTCAAAAGAAATAAAATAATTAGAATTTATGATACAACTCCAAAGCCTATAGATGAATTAATTGATTTAATATGGAAGGATTCCTTAGATGACCCCACTGAACATCTAACCAAATTATCACAATATTCAAGGGCATATGCTACCTCTACTCTTGATAAAGCTACTGAGGTTAGAGTATTGTTGAAACAAAAGGAAGACAAAGTACAAGAATTAGAATAGTTTTTGAATGAAGAGAAATCCAATTCCAGTGAACAAATCAAAGTAATCACAACCAAATTTCATAAGTGTTACACCATTTTTTGGTCATCTAACCTTTTATCATTAGATTACTAACAATAAGGATATTGAAATCCTCAAATTGCAGCATCAGAAAAATCTCAATGAAAAACAAGCATAGCTGGAAATAGCAATGACTAAGTTACAAAGTAAACCACAATTATAACATTTTTTCAAAGAAGAACTTGATTTAAATAGCAAGTTAAAGGAATAACAAGAAGTGTTTTGTCACCAAGCTTACATGATTGATTCTTATTGTGATTCATTTAAAATAATGATCCAGTAGATAGCATGTCAGAAATTGGAATGTGAAAGACTTGAAAAGAAAATCGAAGAGCACATTCAATGGAAAGTTTCAAATTCATGAAATCAAGCTAATCTACCTGAAGTATATAAACTTCATAAATAAATTTTATTCACAAAATGAGAAACGCAGATTAATCAAGAAGAGAAAGCAGTAGACAAGACATCTAAGAAATCAAATGAGATTATTCAATCTATATGTGAACAACTATCTAAAACAGAACTTCTTAAGGAAAACATGTCTGATGTGTTTTCAGAACAAGACAGGTAGAAATGAAGTAGAGATAGAGAGAAGATACAGAAGAGGAAATGATCGAAAAGGTAGATAATTTTGATCAGGAAAATTATTGGAATTTTCTGATCAAACCTTACCATCAACATCAAACTCTTCAGTCTCTTACAAATTAAGCAAAAAGATCTGAGTTAGTAATCTCAAATGCTATTTTCAAGGGATAGATTTGATCACGTATATCACAGCTAGCTCATCTCAAAGCAATGTTATATATTTTCCAGCTTTGTGACCACATTCAGAAAGAAGGGAAGGATTCACAAAATCAGGATTGTTAGTTTAAAATTCCTAGATTGTTGTTTAAGTTAGCTTTTTAAGGAAGGTTGTTTGAAACCTCCTCTACATTTTTGTAATAATTTAATTTTAATTTATAGTTAGTTTAGAATTTAAACCCTTCTCATGCATTTAGAGAAGGGTCCAAAAATCTTTCAAAAACATTTACAAAGAATGCACTATTGTAAGTTTGTGAATTCTTTGATGAATTAATGGAACACATTCTGACATATTTTATCAACTAAAGTTGTTTAACTGATGTTGCACTACTGTAATCTTTAAATTTCTCGAAAGTGATAAGGAAAAGACTCATTGATTTTAATTTAAATGAGTAGAACTTCATACATATGGTACTTCTATTCACTTGTGTTAAGTCTTATTTCTTAAATTGAAAGTTATCTTTTTATTGCATTATATATTTGAAATGTTATCATATATACATATTACATGCACTTCTGTTTTAACATTTAGCTATGGTTTCTGATTTTATATGTAATCACACCGATAAATACGATATTTCTTTCACAATTCTTCTATACAAACTACTTTGTTAGAAGAATCATTTTACATAATTTTCATCTCTTTAGACTATTAAATGATCTATATTACTAATAGTTAAAGGATATAATTTTAGATCGCATAAACGAAAAACACCCCGGGTATATATTATATTAATTACTTAGATAGATGCATATAGATTAAAATCATTATCCATTTGCATGCTATATTCACAACACCCTCATGATAAAACATCCTTATTGGGAAACTGATCCCGTTATCCCCAGTCGAAGGCACTACACCAAATGGAAAAGGAGTTTCTTTAAGGTCTAGACCAGGTGGTTTTTCGCCATGTTTTGGCCATAGAATTCTGAGGCCTCAACAAAATGGTGCTAGAAGGAGGCCCAAGTCAATGGAAAAATGGTCTGATCAATATAAAGGTTAATCAAAGGATCTCTGTCCCTCTAGATCCCCATCAAATTTTAGAAAGTTATCCAAATCCTCATTTATAAACTCTATAGTTGATCATCTCTCCCCTAAGTCTCGTAGCAAAACTCAAACTATACTCTTTCCCGAAATTCATCAACATTCCCAAAAAGTTGAGTATTTAATAGAAAAGTTATAGAAAGTATCTATTTCTACTAAAAATCTTGAAACTTCTCAATTATTGGATCTTAGTATATCATCCTCTTTACAACCGCGAAGAATATTAACTCGATTAGAAAGTCAAAAAACAGGGATTATCCCTTTTGAATTTCCTATCAATAGTACTCGAAAGAATTTAAAGAGGACTCAATTAGAATAAATCACTAGCAAGGTATTATCCCATTCACCTCCATTCACTTCCACAAATTTCATTCCAACAGTCAGTATCACTTTCACTAGTTCCAATACTCACAATATTGGTCCTAGTACTCAACCTGCCTCATCATCAATTCATAATCAACCCATCCACAATCCAATGGTAGGACAAGTCCCTCCACCAAATGTAAATCCATGGAGTAATCCAGGGGCTATAACATGCCTACTCCTGTTCATGCTCCGCCTAAGAATCTTGAAAGATGGCTACCAAAATTTAACCCTGATGATGGTCTTCCTGCAGAAGAAATATTCATAATTTTATGTTAGCTGTCAAATTGAATGCAGTGGTTGAAGAGGATTTCGTTGTACGATTATTTCCATATAATTTAAAAGGATCTTTAGGATCTTGGTAGTTTTCATTACCTTCTCACTCCATAACTAACTGGAATATGTTCGAAGAACAATTTCTGGCTAAGTTTGGAGATGAAAGAACTACTGCGACTCTAATCAATGATCTTTCAAATCTTAAAGATAAAATAGGTGAGAAGATAAAAGTAAAATTCCTGTTACAACAGTTCTTGGTGCAAAAGTTCAAACTGAGTGGTATATTTCATCACTTCCATCTAATATAGCTATTTTCGTTGATAGAGAAAAACTAGAAACTCTTGCAGAGAATATGAAAGAATCTCTATCTGTTGAAAAATGAATAATTGCTATTGAGAAAAAGAATTCTCAAGAAGATCAAAAATCAAAGAAAATATCTTTCAAAGAGGATTCTAAATTAAAACACCAAAAGATCCATTTGATGTAGAAGGTCTTCAAAAAGTTTTTAAAACCATGACCAATGAGATGGAAGACATCAAGAAACAAGTCGCTGAAAATTCAAATTCAAAAAAGGTTTTTAGGAATTTCAAACGAAAACAAACCTCTTTCTCGACCTCTGAATATTATATCTAATGTTTAATCAGATCAAGGTGACGAGGAATAACAAGTAGTAGAAGAAGAATATGATGAAGAAGAAGAAGTTGAACTTAATGGAATGTGGGATTTTATCCTATCAAAAAAAGAACAACTTGAAGCTTTGCATGTCAGCAAACGTAACAAAAAGAATACTGAAACAACACTTCCTAGTCAACAACAATAAAATTCTACTCCTGCTAAAGACAAATCAACAAAAAAAAAATATAATTCAAAGGCTATGCAAACAAGTCTTATTACATCAAACTCTCCACCTATATCTAAAACAATGGTTATCTTAGATACCATTGAGTATAATATAGTTGAAGATATGAGAAAACTAGAGAAAATATTTCGATTCATGAACTTACCAAATTGAAGCAACAACAACAAATATCACTTAGAGAATTAAAATTTGTTCCTGCTTTAAACTTACCTACTCCAGCTACTAATGAAACAGGTAAACCACCTTCTCCTTCAAAAAAAATAGATGCTTTAGATTTAATTATGATAGGTGTTTGATCCATCTCTCATACTCCCCCATTTATCTTAATCTATGAGATCTATAAAAAAAATGTCCATAATTGTTTGATAGACTTAGGGGCTTCTTCGAATATAATGCCGAAATAAGTTTGTGCTAAGTTGAACATTACTCCTTAAAATTCCCCAGTTCATATAGTACAACTTGACAGAACTAGAGTAGAAGTGGCAGGAGAATTGAAATCTATTTCAATTAGATTGTCATCAAATCCAAAATTTGTTCATATAATTGATATTTTGGTTGCAGTCATTCCCGAATTCTATGGTTTAATTTTAAGTCGTAATTGGTCTAAGAAACTTCATGGTTATTTTTCAATAGACTGGTGACATATGTGGTTACCACATAATGGAAAGCTAAACCAAATCCGAATTGATCATGAAAAGTTTATGAAACACACAATGACTAATGTTGAAGAAATTAATGAGCGAGTAGTTTTCAATAATAGCATTATTGGAAACTATTACACATAGTCATTTTTAGGAAACTTTAATGCTCCAACATCTCCTTTCTTTGATAATGCAGTTGTATCTCAAATTGAGAAATTTTCCAAACCAGATAATTCTAGATGTATCAATTTTTCAAATAGAGAAATAGTTGATTCTTTGTTTTGGACACTTTATTTTGATGGTTCTAAATATGAAGATGGTGCAGGTGTGGGTTGCATTTTAATAAACCCGGAAGGATAAAAGACTATGTTAGATTGATGATTAGAATTTGATTGTACCAATAATGTAGCTGAGTATGAAGCATTAGTTCAAGGATTATTAAAAGCTATTGATTCAAATATCAGATATTTGAAGGTTTTAGGAGATTTAGAAATCATAGTTAGGAAAGTGAGAGATACTATCGATTGTAATTCTTGACATTTGAAACTTTATCAATCATTAGTCCAATAATTAACTACTCACTTCCTGGCCTTCAAAATTTCTTCTATACCTCGAATTCAGAATTCTAGTACAAACTTACTCACTAATGTACCATCAAAGTTAATCCCATCCCAAGAATTTAGTCCCGACAGATTTTCGATCGAGATAATTTTTAGACCATCTATTCCTGATAACATCACCAATTGGAGAGTATTCAATAATGACTCAGATATCATATATTTTTTAACATCTAAGGAATATTATGATAATCAAAACATGGATGAGAATGAACATGACTCTCAGATTAGGAAAGAACAAGATGAAAATCCTATTCCAAAATCTGTTGTCAAGTTAGAAGACTTATATGACCTAAATGATAGATTTAAAAGAGTAACTAACTCAAAAGTACAAATCTCTACCTTAAGATTCGAGTAAGTTAATCTAGGAAGTGAAGAAAGCCTCAAAATATAAATATAGGTCTTGGTCTGTCTTCTGATGAAATATTATCATTCATCAGATTGTGTAGGATGTAAAAAATTATTTTTCTTGGGATTATTCTGATCTTAAGACATATGATACTTCTGTAATCCAACATACAATTCCTATGATCTTAGAAGAGAAACCTATACAGCAGAAATTGAGAAAGATTCATTCAAATTTGGAAAATCAAATTAAAACTGAACTGAATAAACTTATCAAAGAAAAAATTATCTTTCCAGTCAGACATTCAAAATGGGTATCAAATTTAATACTGGTTAGGAAGAAGAATGGTGATATTAGAATCTACATTGATTTTAGAAACTTGAACAAAGCTTGTCAGAAGGAAAATTTCCCATTACCAACCATGGAACAAGTATTGCAAAAAGTAGTTGGTTTTGAAATTATGTCTTTTCTAGATGGATTTTCCGGTTACAATAAAATCCTCGTTCATCTAGATGACATATTGAAAACTACATTCAGAACTAAGTGGGGAACTTATGCTTATCAGAAAATGCCTTTTGTATTAATTAATGCAGGTGCCACTTTCCAAAGAGCCATGGACACAACTTTTAGAGGACTCATAAAAAAAACAGTTATTATCTATTTAGATTACATTTATGTCTTCTCTAAATAGTAAAATCATCATGTCAATGACCTAAAGCAAGTATTTGAACGATGCAAAAGGTATGGCATTTCATTAAATACAAAGAAAACATTTTTTTATTTAGATGAAGGAAAAATTTTAGGATTCATTGTGTCAAAAAATGGTATCTATATTGATCCTAAAAGAGTTGATGAAATTAAACAAATTTCTTTCCCTCATAACAAGAAAACCATGCAATATTTCGTTGGGAAAATTAATTTTGTTAAGAGATTTGTCCCTGATTTTTCTCAAATAGTTTTACCATTCCAGAACATGATTAAGAAAAATTCTATTTTCAAATTGGGAAATAATGAAAGAGAAGCATTTGAACTGATTAAACAGTGAATTGTCAATGCTCCATTCCTAACCACCCATAATTTTCTTAATCCATTTACATTATATACTTTTTCATCAGATACATCATATCGAGTTGTTTTAATGCAGTTGAATGACCAACAAACAGAAGCACCAATATCATTATTTTGTTCAAATTTACAAGGTGTAGAAATGAATTACACATCTATTGAAAAACAAGAAATTTTTTTTTTTAAAGCCATAAAAACCTTCAGACCTTTTCTCCTAAAATCTCATATGAAAATCATAGTTCCATTTTCTATAGTAAAACAATTTTTGATGCAGAAAGAATTAGGAGAAAAAAGAGCTAACTAGCTAACTGCTTTGCAAGAGTATGATGTAGAAATAAAACCCTCTAAAATTATTAGAGGTCAAGGTTTTTGCAGAATGCTTGCAGGAGCATCACATTTTCCATCAGAAGAAGATTCAGGTAATGTGAAAATATTAGAGGTAAGCCTCAATGATTTAGATTCACAATATTCTCATCTTATATTTTATTTAAAAAATGGAAATGCTCCAAATCATCTTATTTATAAGACAAAATGAGCTCTTAAGCTAAAATATAAAAAATATGAGTTAATCAACGATGTGTTATTTAGAAGAAATTTTGATTCTGTACTTATAAGATGCTTAGAAAAATCTGAAGCAGATAAAGTCTTACAGGAACTCCATGATGGACCAGCTGGAGGACATTTTGGAGGAAATACAACAGCACATAAAATCCTACATGCATGTTACTATTAGCCTGCACTTTTCAGATATGCTCATGAATATTCAAGGAGATGTAAAGTATGCCAAAGTACACCTGGGAAACAAAGAAAACCAACATTCCCATTACAGCCAGTCAATATTGAACAACCATTCGAGCAATGGGGATTAGATATAATTGGTGAGATTGCTCCTAACTCTCCCAAACAACATAGATATATTCTTACAGCTACATATTACTTTACCAAATGGGTGGAAGAAATTCCATTAAAAGTAGCTATCTCAGAAAATATCATTGATTTCATTGATAAAAATATCATAACCAGGTTTATCTTACCTACTGATTTGATGTTTGATAATGCATCTTACTTCTCTGCAACTAATATGATATATTTTTCAATTAAAAGAGGTTTTAAATTAAAATATTCTGCAAATTATTACGCACAAGGAAATGGTTTAGCAGAATCCACAAACAAAAATTTGATTAGAATAATCAAAAGAACTGTTGATCAAAATCAAATAAATTGACATAAGTAATTAATTTTTGCTCTTTGGGCATATCAAATAACTCAAAAGGCTTCTATTGGTACTTCACCATTCAATATTGTATATGGAAAAGAAGCTATACTTCCCACCAATGTAGGTATTCCATCTCTTTCCTTAGTACAATTCATTGATGAAATTCCTACTTCTTCTTTACAATTCAGACAAGCTCAAATTGTTAAGTTAGAAGAAGAAAGGGAAAAAGCCAAACAAAATCATACTCATCATCAACAAATAATAAAAGCCTCATTTGATTCAACTTCTGTCATTCCGAAAAATTTTCAAATTGGTGATTTGGTATTGAAATGGGACCAAGCGCATGAGGAAAAGGGTAAACACACGAAGTTTCAAAAACTTTGGCTAGGTCCATTTCAAATAATTGAAGAAATAGGCCCATCAACATTTCTATTATAAGATTTATCAAGCAAAAAGGATTCTTTTCCTGTTAATGGGCAGATTTAAAAAAAATATTTCTCATAGGAGGTAACCCCTTCTATCTTTTGTTTTTGTCTTTTAAAATAAAATTTGCTTAGTACTAATAGTTGGCTTTTCAACAAACAAATCTTAGATGACTTTCTTTAGATTTATCTTTTCACTTATAAAAAAAGAAAATGTTAAGGAAGAAAAATCGAAAGATTTCGAGAGACAGATTGATTTTATCTTTCTAAAAAATGAAATTTTAATGAAAACAGTTATTCTTTGATGAAATTTCATTTTTATATAGCATGAATATTCTGTTTATTAGTCAAGAAAAGAAAATTTAATATAGTAAAGACCTTTTTGCAGAAAATAAATCCAAAACTCGAAATTATCATCCAGAATCTTAAAAATACCTATGATTCATCCCATCCGGAAAATATTATAAATTTTTAAAAGGAATTCAAAAGAAAATAAAAAGATATGATTAGAAAAAAAAATCCTAAGAGATAATAAGTCTCATCAAGAGCTTGTTTACAATGTTCATAAAGAAATAGTTAAACTGACATTACCAAAACTCTCCACCAAAACAGGGTAATGACTTGAGATTATATCAAGAAGCCAAGGGGTCTCATCAAGAGCCATCTTGATCAGTTTAATTACTATTAGTGAATGGCATTGTCATTATTTGGTTACCAAGCCAAGACAATGGCTTTTAAGTAAATAAAAAATATATATAAAAGAAAATTCTCAGAAATTAGAACTTACTTCTAAAAATTATGAGAAATACCGGATGGAATAATGGATCATAGCTGGGTAAAAGGTAACCCTGCAAAAATCTTAAATTGCCTATTAGAACAGAGGCTCCATCTATGATAAAAGAGTAAATTTTTATAAAGCTGATCTGTAAAGGTTATTTACTTTATCTGTTTTAAATTGAGTAAGGACTGACATATATTTTCATACTTATATCTTTAAAAGAGGAATCCTTATGAATAAGTGAATAAGAGAAAATTTCATTTTTTAGCAAAGATATTATTTATTTGAAATTTCATTCCTTTAACTATTTTATTTTCAAAAAGGCTTAGAAATTGCAAAATATTTTTATCAGATGTATCTGGTACACCCAAGTAAATCGCCAATTTTTGTGCTATACAAAAACCCCCCCATTTATTCTTATAAATAGGGACCCTTTGAAATAAATAGGAAATTCTTTTTATAATTTCCTAAAAAATAAAAAAATAAAAACTTAGAAAATAAATATTTTTGTTTTAGCCTTAAATCGCATCGCATATCACATATATTATTTCAAAAAAAACCCATAAAACGTAAAATGTACGAATTTTGATATGCGCTCAAGCTTCTTTGAAGATATGATTTAAAAACTTAGAAAAAACCCGTAATCATCGTTATATTCACTTTTTCGCACCGCACTTTACTTAATCAATAAAAGATTTAAGAGAAAAATGATATAATTTGTGATACCCGCGGACCCGACAAGAAAATAAACCAAAAAATAAAAATCCTTCAGCTATCGCGGTCAATTCAAGATTTTCACATTTCACATTTTTCACAACTTATAATACATGCTTAAACGTTATCCCATAAAATTTGCGATCTACAATTTTCACAGGTCGCATTTCGTACCTTTAAGGTTAAAGTATCACGAAATATTATAAGCTATAATCTGTGATTTTCACATTAACATCATTTAATGAATCAAGCGTGTAAAACAACTTGTGTCATATCCAAATGAAATCTAAGATCTTAACGACTTTAAAGTGATTGATAGATCTTACATGTGGAGACATATGAAATATTAAATTATAAATTATCAAGGATGATTGATGTTATATTTTAATAGATTGATATCTTCTCGTGTGTGTTTGAAGTAAGTTATTGGTTTACACCTTTGATACTCGATACTTGTAAAATTCTCTTTGCTTTTCGGAAACTAGTTAACGGATTGAAGAAGAACAAAATGAGAAAAAAGAGTAAAGAAATTTCTCAAACGTCGTCCATAGAAGACACAGATATGTCTCCATTATTCTCAGATACCATCTACAACAAGGACTGTGACAATTCGACATGGGAGGCAATGTATAAACTCTTTGAAAATGAAGGACCAAGGGTGATAAGAAAAGTTTCTTCTACAAGCACTGCTTCTACCTCAGAAGCAACTCTTTTTGACATTGCATGCTCATACATGCACAAGATAGCTGCAAGACCAAATATTCTTCCTTATACAGACATGGTTAAATGGGAAATTGACCACTTAAACATTGAAGATAGAATATTCAAGAATTCGAGAGGAGAAACTATGGGTTCTTTCAGGGTAGAGGATTTAGCAGAAATGTACCATCTACCACCCCCACAGTAGAAATACGACAAAGAATATTTGCAAAATTTTAAAGGAGAACATCCAAACCTTATCAAAGTCATCCAAGAATGGAAGGATAATGAAGGGAAATTGAAGCAAGGTAAGCTTGGTACGTACCCAATTTCCAAAATCCCTAATCCTTACTGTTATGTCACTGGTATGTTATGTAGAATATTTTCCAAATGAGATAGCACTATATTCTTAAGAGACTGGGTTCCCCTAATTAGCGTAATCATCAATTCATCAATTTTAAATTGGGCGGACATCTTATCCAATAACCTAGCCAAGCACATTAATGAATATAGGAATAAAAGAAGTATTTAATTCAGAGAAATACCTCCTTTTTATATGTTTTCCTATGTCATGGATGCTATTTATTTTACTTCTAGTTTTCCTACCATGGGTTGGAAATGGACTACCAAGGACCCTACCCCAATTCACATCTACAATAGAGAACTCTGGGATTCAGATTTCCACTTGCACTTTTATAAAGTCTGCTATGGAGTCATATTGCCTATACACCAGATGATTTTTAATAAAAGGGCTCCTAGGGTTTCTGAAGAAGCAAATGTAGATATTCTTCCAGTAGCTAGATGGCTTGCTGAAGAAAAATTTACATGCATTAGAGTATTTGGGAGTTATGCTTCTCCCCATGTTTTACCCTATATGTTCCCGATAAGTTACTTGCAAAATAAATAGCCTATCATCTTGTCAATGGTGTTACAAAGTAGCCAAAGGATGCTAGAAAGGCTATTGGGCCTAATTTTCCTCTACAGTGTGGCACCTTTTCTTTGTCTAATATCGGCCATACTTACAAGGAGGTTCCCAAGATTTAGTTATTTAAATTGGCATTTATGCCAAGAATATTATATGATCCCAATGATGTGATTAAAAATTACATCGTTGAGCTTAAAATGAAGCCTTTCGTAAAGGAGGAAGACAGATTCGATGACCTCTTCCAGGGCATGGAAAATTTCTCTGACATCACCAAGTACATTTCTAGTCAACTAAGTTAAAATGATGTTGAAGCTTTTCAAGCATACAGAAACAAAAGACTAGAAAAATTCCATTTAAAATTGTTAACTATTGAAGATTAAAAACACACTCCAAGTGTTAGTCTAGTTGATGAAATGAAAGGAATGTTTGAACATGAATCAGGTCAGTCATAGCAGCAACCTGAGAATTCGGATCATTCTAAAAATGAATCCAAATCCAAGAAAGAAAACTCAGAGAAGGCAATTGACCAAGTTATTCAAGAGATAGAAATGCTGGAGGAAACAAGAAATAATGGGACATAATCAACTTTGAAATAGTTTAGTACAGTCATAACATGCTATATCAATCCAGTTTACCACAAGCAAAAGATCTTATAAATGAATGGGAAGAATTTTCCGAAGAAATAAAGATTCCCAAAGAAAATCCCAATACTAATAAAGAAACAAGTTTCCAAACACCAGAACACTCACAGAAAATAGTGGGGACTGTCAATCCACTATAAAGAGTTCCAGTAATGGATGATAAAGAAATCATACCAGCCTACCCCACAGATCATATAGTTTTACAGATTGAAGATATCCCTTCATTAGATATTTTATGCAGTATTAGTTAAAAGGTTGTAGTCAAAATAAATAAAAGAAGGAGAATTGATGAAGTAACTCAAAAGCCTACAGATGAATCAGTTAATGTACTATGGAATGACTCCTCAGATGACCCCACTGAACATCTAACCAAATTATCACAATATGCAGTGCCATATGCTATCGCTACTATTGATAAAGCTATTCAGGTTCGAGTATTATTGAAACAAAAGCAAGCCAGAGTAAAAGAATTATAACAGTTGTTGAATGAAGAGAAATCCAATTCCAGTGAAAAAATCAAAGTAAGCACAACCCAATTTCCTAAAGATATTAAAAGCCTCAAATTGCAACATCAGATAGAGCTCAATGAAAACAAGCACAACTGGAAATAGCAATGACTAAGTTACAAAGTCAACCTCAATTAGAACAACTTGTCAAAGAAGCACTTGATTTAAACACCAAGTTAAAGGAATAACAAGAAGTGTTTTGTCACAAGCTTCCATCATTGATTCTTATTGTGATTCAATTAAAATAATGACCGAGAAGATAGCAAGTCAGAAACTAGAATGTGAAAGACTTGAAAGGAAAATCGAAGAGCACATTCAATGCCAAGTTTCAGATTTGGTAAAGCAAGCTAATCTACCTCAAGTAGATAAGCTTCATAAAGAAATGTTATTCACAAAATAGGGAGTGCAGATTAATCAAGAAGAGAAAGCAGTGGCCAAGACATCCAAGAAATCAAATGAGAATATTCAATCTATATGTGAACAACTATCTAAAATAGTACTTCTTAAGGAAAACACATTTGATGTGTTTTCAGAAACAAGACAGTTAGAAATGAAGTAGAGACATAGAGTAGATACACAAGAGGAAATGATAAAAAAGGTAGATAAGTTTGATCAGGAAAATTACTGGAATTTTCTGATCAAACCCTACCATCAACTTCAAACTCTTCAGTCCCTTACAGATTCAACAAAAAGATCTCAGTCAGTAATATCTAATGATATTTTCAAGGGACAAATTCGATCACGGATATCACAGACACATCAGCTCAAAGAAATGTTAGATATCCGCCAGCTTCGTGACCACATTCAGAAAGAAGGGAAGGATTCACAAAATCAGGATTGTTAGTTTAAAATTCCTCGATTATTGTTTAAGTTAGATTTCTGAGGAAGGTTGTTTGAAACCTCCTCTACATTTTTGTAGTAATTTTATTTTATTTTATAGGTAGTTTAGTATTTAAACCCTTCTCATGCATTTAGAGAAGGGTCCAGAAATTTGTCAAAAAAATTTGCAAAAAATGCACTATTGTAAGTTTGTGAATGCTTTGATGAATTAATGGAACACATTCTATTGTCTTTTATAAACTAAAGTTGTTTAACTAATGTTGCACTACTGTACTCTTTAAATTGATCGAAAGTGAGAAGGAACAGATTCATTTCTTCCAGTTTAAAAGAGTAGAACTTCATACATATGGTACTTCTATTTACTTGTGTTAAGTCTTATTTCTTAAAGTGATAGTTATCTTTTTATTGCATTATATATTTGAAATGTTATCATATATAAATATTACATGCACTTCTGTTCTATTATTTAGCTATGGTTTCTGATTGAATATGTAATCACATTGATAAATGTGATATTTCTTTCACAATTATTCTATACAAACTACTTTGTTAAAAGAATCATTTTACATAATTTTCATCTCTTTCAACTGTTAAATGATCTATATTACTAATAGTTGAAGGATATAATTTTAGATCTCATAAAGGAAAAACACCTCGGGTATATATTAGATTTATTAATTAGATAGATGCATATAGATTAAAATAATTATACATTTCCATGCTATATTCACAACACCGTCATAAAACATCCTTATTGGGAAACTGGTTCCATTATCCACAGTCGGAGCCAATACACCAAACATAAAATGAGCTACTTTAAGGTCCAGACCGGGTGGTTTTCCCCCATGTTTTGGCCACAAAATTCTGAGGCCTCAACACCCTCTTAGGTTCTTGGTAATGATGGGGGGAAGGCTACCTTTTCCCAGGCTACCTTGCACCATGTTGTCTTAGTTCTAGACTAGTTACCTCCAGGTATTGGGTAGTCAATGAACATATGGTGTGTAACAAATGTCGAAATTGGGAGATGTAAGTACAATGTTGAATGCGATGGTTGTCGTGACAAATCGGACAAGACTATTTCTCTTTGGTTTTCCACTCTCTTTGGACTGCTAGAGTAATTGGGTACCATCTTACGAATGATCTCAAATCTGGGCATTGGGCGACAAAATGGTTGTGGGCGTCGCCTAATGCATAAGGTAGGTTTTTCCGTGGAGGTCGGTTGGGGGTGGTGATGTTCCACTTTGTTGGTTTTTTTTCTGTTGATATGAAGAAAATGGACTTGGTTGCCTCATTTTCTTGAGTTGTCGAAATTTCCATGAATTCCGAATCCCATCTGTCTACTGTGGTGAGGCGTGTTATGGCCTGGCATAGGAAATTTAACACTGAACGAAATTAAGGGATGTAAAGACACCGATGAACTGAGTTCTCTCCTTAAAACACTCGACACAAATAATATACTTTTCATAAGACATCATAGTATACTGGGTTGACTGGGTACCACCTTTGGAACAACTCTAGAGCGGCATAGTTAGCGATGAAGTGATCTCGTTCATCACACAGTGCACAGAGCTAAACTGGAGCTTGATGGTGATTACGGGGGGGAGGCGGTCCTTAAGGTGGTCGTCTCTCTTTGGACACATACAATATAGTCCTTGCTACTTCTGTAGCGTTGTTTGTGGTTTCTGTGTCTGAGCCAACTAAGTCAGAGATTTTAGCGATGAAACATTGCATGAAATCCAACATAGACCAAAATCGATGGATATGGGACAATGGCACACGTGGTGGTTTCTACAACAAATTTGACATGTATGTCTTCGATGTCAAACTAAGTTTCTTTGGGAAACATGAGGGACTTGGTACCAACAGTTAAACGCCCTTAAATTGGGGCACTATGTGGCTAAGTGGTCAGGCTCATCAAATAGTGTGCAAACCGAGGCTTTTCGAGTGGCCTCCGTTTGCCATCTCTGGTCCGTTGGGGTGACTGTGTATGAGCAGGATGTAGGATCATCTCATAGGTACAATATGGTTATAGGCTTTCAATTTTCCATTTGCATGGGTGGATTTGAGGGGTCCTATTGGTAATATTTCTCTAGGGCTTGCAGGGCATCCCCGTATTGTGGCATATCTGGGAAATGATGCGTATAGTGCCCATAATGGTCACATATGGCACATGCATGGTTGGTGTGTAATGCTTTCCCTTGGTTTTTCATGGCCTATTCCTTTTTATGGTAGCTTAAGGTCTCAACATTTATTTCAGTGTGTATAATAGGTTTTAATTCATCTAACTCTAGGAAAATATTAGTAGGATGACCTATGATATTAGATAATGTGCAAGGTTGCAATGCCTTAGATATTTTGGGGTTTTTGACTTTCTTCCCTTTTTTGTTGGATTTCCTGGTCGTGTTAGCTGGCACTCGTATGGGTGTTTCGTTAACCATTGTTTCCTCCTAAGAGGCGATAGGGGTTTTCCTTGTAGAAGCGAGGCTAGGACTTCCTAGCATGGCTAGTGGGACCAAATACTACACAAGTATTGTAAAAGCCATATTTGGAAATGTTATAGTTTCCAAGACTTACTTTGACAGAAAACCAGGTGCAGGGTATACTTCCGCTTACTTCCCTTCAAATTTTGGTATATCCAAAGGAAGCTTCCTGGGCATGGGAGGCCAATTAAGGCTATGCTCAATGGGGTCATTGGTTAAATTTGGTAGATCTGGAAGGTTTAGTGATGCTAAAGAGGGTAACTAAGTATTGACTACCATTGTGTACTGTGGAAACACGGGTGTCTGAGTGTATTGGTTTATTGGGGGTTCGTGGGGAATATTACCCTGTGGCATGCCCTGATGAATGTTATGTTGACTCCCTAAAGGAGTAGTGCTCCTCTTCCCTCTAGGTGTTGTGGGAGAAGTTGAGTGTGGTGACCCTATTGGGGTTTCCAATAGTGTGGTGTTGGGTGACCCTTGGGGGTTTCCAATCATAGGCGCCCTGATAAAGGATGAGCCGATAATGGTGGAGGTGTGTCATATTTGACCCCTAAATGGAAAAATACCTGGCACTCCTCCCTCTAAAGGGGGGAGGTCCAAACAATACCTAGATAAATGAAGTCCCATTGGGTCCATTATGGTGTCGACTAGCTTAAACTAGGAAATAATTTTGGTTTTCTGAGGGAAGGAATAATTTTATCAAAGAAAATACAATCATATGCATTAAAAAAAGAGAAAAAATAATAGGTAAGTTTTCCTTTAATTTAATGCTATGTGACCAAGGAAGCAAGAAATATGGTTTTGTTGTTTTGTGTATGACACTCAAAAATCCTAAATAGACCTAATCGTCCTTACAGTATCAATGTAACTAGGCCATGTGAAGATGTATTATAATGGTTACTGGGGCTAACATCCATAAATAACTGGGTATGCCTTCCAGCAGCCAAAGAATCAACCCAGGTAATGGTAAGAGGATCTAGTGTTTCTTTCACTATCACCTATAAGGAAGGATGCCCTAGTTTTGGTCACTAAAGTATCATCATCCCACATGAGCATTCGAGTCTTCAGCTTCTTGGTATTCAAGTACTAGTATCAAGTACTAGATGGTTCAAGTAGCCCCAAAGAGTACCACATGCATTGGGCTTAAGATTAACCCCCTGTAAAAATGGGTCTCTGGTAACGCTCGAGTATTTTTTCTATGGGCAGATAAATGGATTTGAAGCTCCCTAAAGAGTCAACATCTATATTTCGAAAGGTATAATCACCAAGGTGGCTTATTGGATGCCTACCCTCGATGGTCCTAACCTAAACTATAATTTATTTTGTGGCCCCTGTAGGGATATTTTAGTGAGTTAGATTAGTGATTATTTTTAGAGAGTCTCAATTTTTTTAGGGTGTGCCTTGATGAAGTAACTATAAGAAGAGTATAAAGGTCCCAACACACTCAGTGCCTTTTGGTCCAATGCTTACTGGTTCTTTGTGTGTGCTTTGGAGTGTACAATCACAAGTGTTATGAGATGTGGATATGCGTTGATCCTTTAAAATTTGTTTCTAATTACATTATGTCTTATTGTTCCTTGCAAAAGTAAATGATGTGTGGTTTATGGGCCACTTACACCTTTCCTAGTTAGACTAAGTTTGCATTATAGGGAGATGGAAATTACCTAAAGAAATTTTTCATATGCATACCTAGGCTCACCGTAAGGAGCAAGGGTGGCAGATATTGCTTGCTTTCTTTTCGACAGTTTGGTTGTGGTCCCGATTCCTAATGCAAAAATTGAACTAATATAACGCAAAAAATGAAAAACATGAATTAGCTAAAGATGTGTGGATATGTGGGACACTCACTTTTATGCTAATTACTCTATGTATTCTATATCTTCTATCAAAAAATAGTTTGTTCGGACAACATATGTGGATTGAAGGCCACTTACATTCCCCTACTTCAACTATTTGTGATTTTCAACAATAAAAAAATAAATTAAAACAACTTAGTTTCTAGGCTAAATTATAGAAAATAAGCATCCTAAATATTCATGATATACCAGAGCACAGTAATGGAAATTTATATAGGTTTCCAACACCTTGAAACTACAAAACAGATGAGAAAAACAAGTAAAAAATCGGTGTACTGCCTACCGTGCGACTTATTATCCCATAGGTGTGAAGTGCACATTTTTCTCAATAGAATGCATGTGGTCGGGCGGAAGCAAGAAAACATCCTCCTCTAAGAAAAATTTCTCACTGAGGGTGATTCAAAGTGCTAAGAGGATTCAAGAGTGATATTACAACAAGATGAGTAGGAAGAAGGACCTACTTCAACAACCATTAACTCAAAATAAATATTCTAGTGAAGTAGCCATTCCCGTGGTAGTGCATTCGGCACGTGGGTGAATGTAATACACTATGATTAGTAGGGAAGATTCTTACCTATATGAAATTCAGAGGTCAAAGTGGTTTTTCAAACGTTAGTGGAAAAATTTCAGCATGTGATAAGATAAGTTAAATGGAAACATAGCATGCTACATAAAAATTAAACCAAAAAAAAAAACATGCACAAGACACATGCTCAATAGAGAAAACACACTAATAACTCAAAGATTGAAATCTCTCTCCCTTTTTTAGGTGTTGGTGGCAGTAGAAGATAGAATGATAAATCTCTTGTAGAGGATCCTTTGAGCTACAGAGCTCCAATATCCAAGACAAGAGCGTCTCTTCCCCTCAATTTTCCAGCAAGCCTCTTTTCCCTCTCAAAGGATGGTAGATCGGAAAACACATGGTGAAATCTTCTCTATTGGATTAAGGTGTTGGATGGCCAAAAACTAAATCCTTCCAATCCTCTTGCTTCTGGACAACAAAAGCTAGTTTGTTTATGAGCAATTTTTCCAGCATAACAATGTGTCTCCAATTTTTCTTCCAGTGGTTGGCTTTTATAGAATAATTTCAAATTATCCCTCCTTATCTTGGTACAAGATGGTTCTCGAAACAAGAGTGGGGGTATGATTCATTTGTGTGCGGCATTAAAGCCTCAAGGTGGCTTAAAGGCGAATGTACATGGTTAGCTTGAGTGGGAATATTTTTCTCCAAGTGTTTCAAGTGGTCCTGGATAGTGACATTCCCCATTGTCTAAGACCACGTATCTATTCGAGGGATAACCGCGCTCTTCACAGCTATCAAAGAAAAATATGCAATGGGCGCTCAGGGCTAGTGCTTCTTGTGCACGGTCCAAAAATTTGATTGCAGAGCTTAGGAAAATTTAAAATTTTTAGCTCCTATAATGTATTTCCTCCCTGTAAATATTCATTTGTACCTTCTTATTGAAATTTTCTAATGTCTTTTTCTTTTATGATTTTCCAGAGTTAACAATAAAATTTACAAGAAGAACAGAATAACTGCCCAAGAGATGTTCTTGACTGCTCATATAGGTGAGTTTGAAATGGACCAGGTCATTTTGGATATGGGGTCTGATACAAATTTATTACCAAATCAGACTTGGAATAAAATGGGAGAGCGTAAGCTGGAATGGTATAAAATATAGTTGCGCATGGAAAATAAATAGAAGGTTATCCCAATGGTTAGACTTTATGGGGTCATAGTTGAGATCGAAGGAGTTAAGGCGCTGGCTGAATTTGAATTTATTCAAATTGTTGATGATTCACATCCATACCCTGGGTTTTTGGGTCTGGATTGGGCTATTGACATGGATGCTATCATCAACCTCAAGTGCAAATGTATGGTATTTGAAAACAATGGAACCAGGGTCATGGTCCCCTGGACCCTACAAAAGGAGAAAGATACAAAAAACCAGTGCGTACGGAATAGTATATTGATCATATATACAATATAAATACGAGAGATGTAGATTCGATTAATCCTAGAATAGATTGTAGGCTTAGCTGGGATAGGGATAGTTCATGCCACTCAGACTTAGATGAGGAATTAGATAATTGATATAACCATTTGCATGAAGTCTCAACACTGTGCTCCAACCAAGTCACTAGATCTTTACGATGTATATCCTCTGAGGCTCAAGAATTAAATTATATGATGGTGTATGTAGTGTCAATTGGTTTTTAGAATAATTTGAAAAGGTTATTTCAGAGACACAATGATTCCATGCGCTTGACTTATTTCTACACTCAACACCAGTGTGTTGGTGGGAAACGCACAAGGAAAACTTTGTAGATTGGGAAGAATGTACCCACATGCTACAATTGCAATTCATACAACCCAATACTCAGTTGGAAGGAACCTATGGGGGGAATAATATCCATGCATGCACTTAGCTAGGTGGACTGTAGCTTGGGGAGAAGAGCTGCAGTCAGGATGGGGGCATACAATCATTCACACTTTAAGTCAGATACACATGAAATCGTATATGGAGGTTGAGCTATGACGTGGCATGAGGGAATGGGCTGTAATAAGGGAAATATTTGTTTTAACTTTTAGTTTTAAGAGTGGACTCCCATGCATTAATATTGCATCACACACAATTCAAGATGTGGTATTTTACATGCCAGAGAAACCATAAGAACGAGCCTGGCCGACATGGGATGTGCATAAGAAGGATATAGTTGAATGAAAAAATGTGACTATTGAATATAATGAGGAGGACCTAGGAAACATCAATATCCCTGCGTCTGCAGGTCAACGTGCACTTGTTCGGCATGTGGTTGAATTTCCAGATGTGACTGGATCCATGAAGATTAGGCAAGTCAACATTGGAGCACAAGATCAACCTAATATTTCCAAAATAGGGGGTTATTGGAATGAATATGGAGTGGATAAGGTTGCGAATCTTCTCACTGAATATCATGACTTTTTTCCCACAAATTTTTCAGAGTTAAAGGGGATTTTTAGGGATCTTGGTGTTATGAAGATCACTCTTAAACCAAATGTCAGGCCTGTGAAACAGCACCCTTACAGGTTGAATACTAATTATAAGCAGAAGGTCAAGAAGGAGTTGGATAAAGTGGTTGTCACAGGGATCACTGAAAAAGTAGAAGAGTTAGATTGGGTAAGCCCCATGGTGGTCCAAGAAAATAAGACAAAAGGAGAAATCAGGGTTTGTGTGGATCTACACAAGTTGAATGATGCATGTGTGCATGACCCTTTTCCAACTCCATTTTATAATGAATTATTGGACAATGTGGGTGAGCAGATGACCTACTAATTAACTGATGGATGTTATGGATACCACCAGATAAGAATCGTTCCTAAAGACAAAAGTAAGACAACATTTGCGATGGAATGGAGATCATTCCAATACACTATAATGCTATTCGGTCTGAAGAATGCACCAACTATATTCTTGCAAATGGTGGTATATTAATTTAAGGAGTACATACATAAGTTCTTAGAAGTATATTTTGATGACTTGATTGTATTTGGCTTATTGAAGAACCATGTTTCAATTATGTGCTTAATGCTGGATACTTGTTAGAAGCATCATATCTCATTGAATCTAAAGAAGTGAATATTTTATGTCCCTTTCGAGATTGTTTTGGGTCATATTTTCTATAAACAGGGATTGATGGTTGATATAGATAATATTTCTATTATTGTTAACTTGGAGGCTCCAACAAATGTGAAATAGTTGCACTCAATTTTGGGGCATACTGGCTATTACAAAAAATTTATTTAAGGTTATCTTCTGATTACTGCGTTGATGGAGAATTTTGTGAAGAAAGACCCCTCTTTTTGGTGGGATGAGGACTGCCAAAATAGTTTAGAGTTTCTTAGGGAGAAATTGGTGAATACGCCTATATTGGTATTTCTAGACTAGATAAAGGAATTCCATGTACACATTGATGATTCGTGTATCGGGTTAGGACTTGTATTCGTGCAGCTAGGAGCTAGAGATATTGATCACCCTATTGCATTTGCGAGCACAAAATTGTCAAGTGCTGAGAGAAATTACTCAAAAACTAAGAGAGAAGGGTTAGCTATGGTCTATACATTGCATACGTTTCTTCACTATTTGCTTGGAGGTCATTTTAAGATGTTCACTAATCACTCTGCTTTGAAGTACCTGGTCAATAAGCCTACGTGGGGGGGGGGGGGGGGTGGGGAGATATTTGTAGATGGCTCCTATTGTTTCAAGAATATGATTTTCAGGTGATTGTAAAGCCAAGGAGATTGAATGCAGGTCCAGACCATTTGTCACACATTAAAAGTGGAGATGAGATAACTAGTTTGGAGGATGGATTACTAGAAGCACATATATTTTCAATTAAAGTATTTGATGGCCACTTTGCAGATATTATCCACTTCTTGACCACTAGAATCGTGCCTATGGAGTGTACACTTAATCAGAAAAAATAATTTGTCTTATGCGCAACAAAATTTACTTTTCTTGCAGGCTAGTTGGATAAGATGGGAGATGATGAGGTAATGAGGCAATATATGTTGGAGTTTGAACGACAGAGAATCCTAGTAGAAGCACATGCAGGGGTTTTCAAAGGAAAATATGTAGATAAACCAACTGCACAAAATATTTTGAGGGCTAGTTTGTCGTGGCCTACAGTGCACTGTGATGCAAAAGAGTATTTTCGTGCTTGTGATGTGTGTTAGAAAATGGGGAAACCCTTGCATAGAGATTCAATGCCACTACAACCACAAGTGAATTTGCAGGCTATTGATAAATGGGACATTGAATTTGTATGAAAATACAACCCTCCCGCGAAGAATATTGGTTTACGCTATATCATTACTGCGACGGATTATTTGACTAGATGGGCAGAGGCTAAGCCTGTGAAGGATTGCAACACATAAAAAGATACCAACTTTATTTTTGAGAATATTTTGAAAAGGTTGGGGTGTCCTAAGATTCTGATGAGTGACCAGGCTACACATTTTGAGAATGATACCATTCAAACCTTAACAATGGAATTTAATATGCACCATCAGAAGAGTACCCCATATCATCCACAAGAAAATGGTATAGTAGAAGCCTTTAATAATATTTTAGAGAATTTAATCAAAACGGTCTGAAATATTGATTGGAACAATTAGGATGTGTGCATACCTATGGCTCTATGGGCATACAGAACTACGTGCAAGAATTTGACAGGACATACCCCTTTCAGGTTGGTTTATGGACATGAAGTTGTTATGCCAGTGGAGTATATTTTCCCCAAGCTGCACATTGCGGTGGTAACAAACATGGTTAATCAAGATATTATGGAAGAGCGACTATCACAACCAGTTACACTGGAGGAGGAAAAAATGATTGTTGGTTTCCATCAGCAGGAGCAAAAGGTGCACAAAAAATCTTGGCATGATAGGAACATTAGGAAAAATATTTTCAAGGAAGATGATTTGGTTTTTCTATATTAAAAGAAGTTTGTGTGCCACCCAGGAAATTTCAAAATTCATTTTCTTGGACCTTATATTGTCAAGGATATCACGGAATGAGGTGTGGTTTGTATGGTTACCTTAAGTGGTGAAGTCCTTCCTGGATATGTGAATGGAATTTGGTTAAAAGCATACAGGGATGATCCCTTCCCCATGCACACCAAATTACTATATCGTCAGAGAAGTGTCGTAGTGCTCGAGACACTTTTTAGAGGGTGTAAGACCAGAAAGAAGTCTATCAAGCATTGGAGAAGCATGTTTGTGCAAAGAAGATTGAGAAAGAAAAGATATCTATGACAGTCATGTAGAGGCTGCACCAGGATGTTGAAACAATCGCGGATGGGCCAAAATCTAGTTGTTGGAATAGTTAATCTTGATAAGACAACTTTATTACCATTTGGAGGAGTGACTAATCCACATTTATGGAGGATATTATGCCATATTTGGAGTCATTTTAGAATTTATGAGGTTGCATCAATGGACATCAGGTTGTTTAGCCTGCACCATCACTATAAATATGGGACAAGGGGTTGAATTAGCTCCCTTTGATTTCCAAGAGATATGTGTCTATTTCTCTCATTGTGTTTGCTTGAGTTTATGTCTGAGCACTAGGAAAAATTTTTCAAGACGTTGCACCAAATATGGTTAGCAAATTTAATCCCTCCAAGTATGACTACTAAAAAGCCTACCCCCTCTGCAACACCCACTGAAGAAGCACCTGCACGAGAACCTCAACCTCATAAGACAAAGAAAGGGCAAACATCGGAGACTCAAAACTCTCCATGCAAGAAGAATTCAAATCCTAAGTTGACCCAAGGTTAGTGACAAAAGAGACCAATGGCTGAAGAACTAGATGTGATCATCGAGGAATATATTGTCGAAGAAATAGACCCAATGTCACGGCTTCCCAAGTAGATGGCACCGTGCAAGAAATCTGTGAAAGTCATGACAGACCTCGATAAGGTCAAGTCCAATATCAACATGTTGCCACTCCCACAATGTGCCGTTTGAAGGGGACATGTTTGCAAAAGTTCCTGTAATGAACTTGGAAAAATAACACTGCACTAACTGTGTGAAATTCCCTAACTTGCACCATCAGAGTATTTGGACTAGGTGCCCTATGACAGAGGAGCCATCAAGGTTGAACCAAAGACATGGGACTTGAGGTTGCAGTAGTACAGGCTGTTGAACCTGGTTAACATCCTGCACTTTGGGTAGAGCCCGATTAATGATATTTTCCTGTGTCAGCTGCTTGCCTTGGTGCATGGTAATTGTATGTGACTAGGAGATCCCATATTGATTGATGACATGCTAATTCATCGGATCACCAAGTTTTCTTAACAAGGGGAGGATCCAGGGGTGGCCTTCGGTAGGAAGGGACTGGAGAAAAAGGTCGTTGAAGAGCCTAAGAAGACTTATGGGGTAAACAAGAAAATCAGAGGCTTTGTTTTTGTAGATATCAATTCCCCGACAGTTAGATTTTCCACACTAATCCTCATATGAAAAATGGCTAGGAAGTGTCGTGCAACAAACATACCTATGTATGTGATTAAGCTAACTACGTAATTTGTGAAAGGGGTGCAGTACAATTGGGTGAAGTACCTTTTCACTGAATTTTTTGAAAACATTAGAGAGGTGCAAGAAGATGGCAAGCATTTTTATTATGCTTGGTTGTTGTTGTTGGTCATGCTGATTGGTTGGTGATCGCCATCGCAGTTCTAGTTACTAGATATTGAGCCAGATATCTGTGAGGTATGCATCATTATGGATCTTGAAGCTACCATCTAGGATAACATAAAATAAAATATTCTAGGTGCTATTTGATGCAAAAATATTTCAAGCGATGCAATCTAAGCCACGAATCTCTACTACACTATACGAGCAATACAAGAACATTGCGGAATTCAAGGCCACCTTTCATAATGTGCACATATGCACAAAGATGGACATGGCAGACTTCTGGTATGAATTTCCATACATGGTTACGAAGGATGACCTTGCACGCACTATGACCAAGTGGCACCCCTTATGGATCAAAACAATTATATTTGGTTGTGTGTCATCCTTAGTACCACCGAAGATCATGCCGAAAGATCATCCAAAGGGTGCACAAATGGAACAAGAACCAACCACTATGACAGAGATAGTTGACTTTCGCAGTGATAATGAGATGGAATATAAGGATGGAGACAGTGCCGATGGACTGGCCGACATGCAGCGAGGATCCAAAAGAGGGCCTTAGACAACCCTAGGGCCGCACACAAAAAGGAAAGCCTCTAGAAAGACTGGGACTGATTCAATAAATCTAATAGATGAGGGTTTTGACAAAACTAGTGACACAGTCCAGGAAGTCACCAAGGATGTATGGAACAAGGTAAAGGCATAATACAAGTAAGTTCTTGATGACGTGCAGCAAAGGATCCAACAACTCATAATGCAGGTGAGTGAAATACAAGTGAGTGCAGGACAAGAGATCGACTTGGCCATTCTGTACTCATCCAGTTCAGAATGCCGCAAATTTCAAGTTTTAGGTACAACACTTTAGATATCTAGCTTTGAGTTGCACGTGGTCATTATTGAAGGATCAGAGTTTAGGATTGATTTGGTTGTTTTCGCCAGTGGAAAGTTGCATTTTATGCATAAGATGGTAATGGACAAGCTGCAGTTTAGAGAATACAAGGAATTCCAGGACACCACGATAGCTTAATAAAAATACGCCAGAACACTTAAGGGTCAACAACTCACAGAGAATGCGTGCCACATTGTTGAAAGCCAACGTCCCCATTTGGAAACCATGATTGATTAGTTGTGCTCTGGTCTCACCGAAATCATAGTGCCCATGACTACAACACCCATTTCCAGATTGGAAAGTCTAGTAGTCACCCTAAAAGCATCCAGATCATAATTAACCATAGTGTGTGTAGAGCTTGAGTAGAAGATAGCATATTTACACATGAAATTACATCCCGACATGCCTTGATAAGTTCATGAAAAACAAACCAAAGTAGTGTAGGAATCAACTACTTGAATCACAGCTGTTGTGGATTTTTGTAGCCAATCGCTATAGGAGGCCATGGGAATTTGGATCTCCATACACTATGATTTTGTTTTACAACAACTAAATATGGATCTATGGGCTAAGGAAAAACAATTTAATGAGATCTGGGTCATTGCACAAACCCTCGTGTCAGCCGAATGATTGGCTCGCTTGTAGGAACGTTGAGCCATTAAGGAAGAGATCGACACACTACACTGCTGGGAGTAGTTTCTCGACAAAAGAATGTAGCCTTGGGCTGAGGAGGCCTTAAAACTATCCCAAAACATGGAGAGTGCACTTAGAGGCTTGCAACAGACCTAGAGAAGTATCAGCCTAGTAGCCGAGGGGTAGCTGCAGAGAAATCAGACTAAAAATCACAACACACTATAACGTAGAGTAGAAAAGTAATTCAGCCACTTTAAAATTCCATTCAGGCGCTAAAGGAGAAGATGCAGGAACTGGGACCAATGTGGCTTAGGAAAAGTCACTAGATTTTGTTTGGGGCCTATTGTGATGGGGTCCCCTAAGGTCGAGTTTTTGGTATAATTTTGGTTATATTTTGTTGAAACATGATGCACGTAGAAGTCAAGGGGCTTTGGGGTGGGTCAAATCTCCTTTGTAATTGTAATGGGTAAAAAGGGAAACCACGAGTCTCAAAACATGGTTTGACACCATGATATGTGCACATCAAAAGTCATATAAATATGTGAGGGGTGAGTTGAGTAAGCATATCATATCTTATCTTTGTTTATCTTTATGTATGTTGATGTTTTGATCGAAGTTTTGGGCTAGTTTGTGTTCGGTCTGGGTAGAGAGGCTCCTACTGGCTGTGTGTGCAGAGACCTAGTCTTGAGCTATGTGTAAGGACTCTACTACTATGTGTGCAGAGGGAAGGAATTATACTGGATTGAAGACTTATAAATAAATAAGATGTTTTGGCAAACTCTATTGCAATTTCTATTTTTATGCATGACTATGTTAATTGTATGTTGATTACTGCAAGTTATAGATCTATTTTTGTTTAATGTGCATTTATATAAGCTAATTATCCATGAAAATTTTTTGGTGTTCACGCAAGGATTACATTTTCATTAATGATTTTACTGGAGAACTATCTATGTGATTGGGCAAGTATTGTTTCTGCGCTGATAAGCTAGATCTTACTGAAGTATAACACTCTGTTTTTTCATATCTATTAAGGATTTCATCTTTGTTAGATGTGAGTTATGTGAAGTCTCGTCCAGGAATATAAGCCTTAGATATGATAATTAAGGTTGAAGCCCACATCCAACACTCTCAGGGTGCAGAAATCTAGTTCCGACACTGCCCCATACTACTCCGGGTGAGACTTTGGTCTGCGCAAACAGATCACTGCCGAAAGGGCCAATAGTTGGAGGGTTCTGTTGGTTGCGCAGAACACTCCGAAGCTGGGTCAGGACCCCTGAAGCCAAAATCACTCAATTTCAAATTATGGTTTTCCAATATTTTCTTCTCATCAATAGCTCTCTATTGACTATCTATTTATCCAATTCAAATACTTGGTCTAAAAGTTACTCCCTAAAAAAATTTAGCATGTTAAGTCGAAATTCTGCCATATATATCTTGTACCTTTATGTTGGGATTTCGATAGAATTTTTTCGTAAAATAAAAATTCCAAGATGAGATGTTTGTTATGATCATAAACAATTTTTTTAACTATTTACATGAAAAATTATGTCCTTCCAACTAAGAATTATGGCCCTAAGAATTTTGGTTGGTCTCTTTAATTTCTCCGTGGTTGTTATTGGGGCTTAAAATTTACATGACCCACAACATCACTCACCACTTCACTTGGATATCCACGTCTCCAATCCTTGGGATACATGTTAATGTCACCATCAAATTGATGTGGCCCCGCCACGTCAACAATTTTTCACACCACTTAATTTTTCAACCCCCATATACACATTTAAAAAAAATGTATATAATATATTATGCATTATTTATAATGTATATTATATACAATGATACATTTTGTCTGTTAGCTAGTAATCGGGTCAAAGCCCCACTATGACGTTGGTCCCCATGTGCTGCTACCTCTATGTTGAGAAAAAATTGACACCAATGTATACGCTATTTACTGTGACCTCAACAAATTTCTTAGCATTTAAGTTTCCAAAGAAAAAATAACTTTAATTGTTATAGGATTTAACTATTTTGTCTTTCATTATTTTTTTCTATGTGACAACTTATGTCTTGTTGTAGTAGAGAGGCAAATAAAGAAAATGTTTGGTAGAAAATTTACAAAACAAATAGAAAAATTATTTACTCTTAGACGTTGGAAATTACAAGGGGATTGTTGGTCACTCAAATAAAATAGAAGGTGTAAATCACTGACTACAAGCATTTCTTTTCGACTAAGCCCCTAATTGTAATGGGAAAATCACTGAACATAACACTTAATTTGGATAATTTTTCAGGGTAACCTTATGACAAAATATCTTATAATTTACCCCTGTTCCATAATTTTGTTAAACTGTGGGATACTCTTATGTTGAGATAGCCCTTAATTTTCACCTAGCCGATTAGCCACTGAAAGATCCTTTTGTACCTAGCCTAAAATTTGACACTGAAGGAACGCACAAAACCGGAAGGAGGAAATAATTAAACATAGGTAATATCATTTGGATAAAGCTATCAGGTACTCATGTTTCAAGATAGGCTTGGATTTGCACTAACCTGATTGTCTCATTCACTAATTTGGAGAAATTGGACATTTATGAATGAAGTGATATGCAATCATCTTCATTGTTGAATCGCTACACCATTTTCGATTTACTGTAATTTTAATTTTCAATTTATATTTTCAAATCTTAATTTTAATTTTCCATTTATATTTTCAAATCTTTCTTTAGTGGGAGCAGGTGCATTGTAAGACTCCAACAAGGTCCATGATATTTTTGAAACTGTAAAGTTTTCCCTTTCATTGAGTTAAAAGGGCCATCACTAAGTCAAATTCCAAAGTGCTTCTAGACTAAAATTCCCTCAAGAAAAGATACGTTCATGTAGGGTGTTATGCGCTAGTTAATTTAAAATGTCCATTTCTATTCTACCCCTTTTACAATTACTTTGCAACCAACACTCTATGTGAAGAAAACCTGAGAGAAGGTGATTTAGGGCCTTTAGGTGACATCTTATCTGTGCATATACAAACATCACCATTTTTTCTTGCGTGGGGCTGCTAATAGTAATGAAATAATGCTAAACATTACTGCTTGTCAATTTCTTATTCATATAAGGGTTTGTTCCTTCTCTATTTTCTAGTTGGTATTTTGTTCTTTGCTCCCCTAAATTTACCATACCATATAGAAAGGACTAGTTGGTGTATGCCCTGCATATTAGAGAAAACATGGAATAAATTTGGGTAGCCATAAGGAGTGGTCCTTTCCTATGTATCACTCTCCATAGAAAATTATGGTACTGATAAGGGATTTGCTGAAATTCACCTACTTGTTTTGGTCGCTTACTATAATACTTGTATAAATTATGATGGTTAGCATGTGACCAAGGATTTCTTATTTGATCAGTTGCTAATTTATCTTTCCTTGCCCATTTACCCCCTTTGTGAGCTTTGCAATGGTGTTCTGAAGATACTAAAAAATGTATGATAAAACAATAAATACAACAACTTTCATGAACTGCCTTTTCAGTCTTCTCGTTTTCAAGGTTTGTCATCCTATGCAAACAAGTTGAAAATTAAATTGTACAATAAAATATTGGGATTTTTTGGCATATAGTAATTCTAACAGAAACTTTTTCCTCATAATAGGAATTACACACGATGAGGTTTTTGCATTAAAAATTGTTTATTCAATCTATCTAATAATGGATAACTTTGAATGATATTTTTTGCACATTCTAGTGGCGTAGGTTCTTCCTATGGATTCTTGTTGAGTGAAATTTCAGTGCCTCCTCGTTTTTCATAAAAAATTATTATTCTTATCCCTCCTAAATCTGAATTAAGTGTTAGGCAAATCACAATTAAGCTTTTACAAGGGTGATTGATCTCGACCAAATATGGTACATCGAACTCACTTTCTGGCTTGAACAAAGGGAAGGATTTATGATGGACAACAATGTTAATAATTCACATTCTTGGTGGTGGGATGGCCGCATAAGTCCAAAACAATAGAGATGGCTTAAACACAACCTGGCTTGAACAAAGGGAAGGAATTATGATGGAAAACAATGCTAATCATTCACATTCTTCGTGGTGGGATGGACGCATAAGTCCAAAACAATAGAGATTGTTTAACTACAACTTAGCAAGTATGAGACATTTCTCAAAAACTATGAATATTCCATTTATTTCATGTAGATGAATGAAAAAAGAAGAATATAAATATAATTTGTTTGTGTGTTGTAAAATTTTGATTAACCATAGATGCATTGGTGATCAAAAATATTTTTCATTTGTAATGTGATAGATAGATCATATTTTCTCTCTTACTTTAATAGTATATAGTAGATGCCACTCTATTTTCCAAGAAAATTCACTTCTTTGGAATTTAGAGAGGATGAAGTGCCACTCACATGTATATATCCCTGTTATAAATGAATCCCCTCTAGCCCCAACATGTATGCCTATTATAAATGTATCTCCTCTAGCTTATATTTTATTATGTTTCAACTTTTAGCTAGTGACATAACAATTGAATTATATTATTAGTTATTTTCCATCCAATATATGTTATAGTTCATTTCTCTATTACAAAAAAAAAAAATTTGTATATTGTATCACTTTTTTTTATATGAAAATAAATTTACTGGCTCAAGAAATTAGTGTATGTAGAAGGCATAGTGTGTTCTTGTATTGTTGTATATTGTATCACTTTCTTTTATGTGAAAATAAAATTACTAGCCCAAGAAATTAGTATATGTAGAAGGCATAGTGTGTTCTAACTAACTAAATACAAGAGTTCACAACTTTATATATTAAGGTATACTCATAGATAAACTATCTTAAAATATGCACTTTGACACACCCTTTAAAAACGTGTAACTTCTACATTTCATTCCAAAGACTCAAGTTAATCTTGCTTCTAGGTTTGGGCTTGGCCAATTTTGAAACTTCATTGTGAGACAATTTATATGATTCTATGATCAACGATTTATGTAGTCATGAAAATTTTCCCGTTTGTTTTCTTCTTCTTTTTTCGAATTCTAAATTCATCTTTGATGAAGCTAATTGTATTAAAGATGAAAAATTCTCCATCATATCTGTTATTTTTTTTCGAATTATAAATTCATCCTTGATGCTTTGAAGCTAATTTTATTAAATATGACAATGTATCCATCATATCTGATAATGTGTTGCCATTCAATTTGATTAAAATGATTGATTTTCCTTGTTCCAATTGCTCTAACATCTTCCCCAACTAATCACTATGTGAGTAGTGATGAGATCCATCATTAAACATATTTGGAGTGGTTAATGGCCACATTTTTGCCTCCTTAGATCTTTTTTTCTTTCATTTTTATTATTATTTGGTTTTATGGTGCTAGTATAGGTGGTGATTAATGCTAACATACTCCGAGTGCCTAATATGAGGTTAAGTGCAGAAAATAATGAATTATTGAGCATTTTTATAAGGATTTTATCATAAAGAATTGGAGTCAAGTAGACTCAATCACCCCAAATATTCTGTCCAACAATATGATTTCTAGAGGCAGCCAAGCAACTCCAAGAGGAGTGCACTCAATCTATGTTTACTTGGAGTCAAGTGGACTCAATCATTATCTCCAACAATTTGAGTTCCAAAGGTAGCCAAGAAAATATAAGATGAGTGCACTTAGTCTATGTTTACTTGCATTCAAGTGGATTCAATCAACATTTTCAAGGGAGTTGTTGGTAGCTCCCGTATAGAATAAATAGAGAAAATCTATAGCTAGGAAGGGGATTCTAGTCAATTCTAGTTGGAACTTTGTTGTAAGCTATTGAGCTTTTCATTATTTTACTCAGTGATCAAACTTTTAGAGATTTATGAGGTTATTATTTTATGAAATGAGCAGACTAATTTCATTTTACTGATTTAAGTTTTAGAGAGCTAGGCTCAAAGGTTAGGGCCCAATCCATGTGCCTAAGCTTCTCTGTTTTTACTATATTTTCCTTCCTACGATTAAGCTAGTTTTCTTTCTGTCATTCAATTAGTTTTGCTTCTCATAGTTTCATCGTTGTTTAGTTTTTCTTTCAGTATGTTGTTGTAGTTTCTCATTTTCTTGTGAGTAGTAGAATAGAGGAGAAAAACCAAAAAAACTATGGATCAAGACTCCCTTCTCATCTCTATCAATAGAGCTCGAGGAGGGAAAACCTTCCCATAGACCCAAAAACTTCTTTCTGTTCACTATTTTATCATGCATTATTTTCTATTTTCCTATGCATGAATCTGTAGGTTTGTTTGCAGGAATAGGCATCAAAATCCCTAGAGAGATTATTAAGCCATTCTGCTCCATTTTCCAGTCACTATCCATATCTACATTCACTTCAAAACACCTCTTTTATGCTTTTAATCCCTTCTATTTCATTTATTGCAACTGTCGCACACTTTTAGTCCCAAAAACACTTCAAAACAACTAAGTCCACCTTCTATTACTTCATTTTCACATTTACGTCTATCATAGATATTTTAACAGAAAAAACATTTCAAAACTTCATAGGTTGACCTCTGCCCTTTTCTTCCTTGAAACTCCTGCTACTGTACTTCACATTTTTTTAAAATCGCACTTCGTAATATTTTCCCTTTTTTCATTAAGACTTACCGCTCCGATCTGTCAGTTGCGATATTGCGATCGTGCTCTTCCGTCATTCCCACCGCCACATCACCCATTACATTTCGCACTTCAGACCATTAAATTGGTTATTTTTAATACTTACCACTCTTTCTGCCTGTTGTGATATCCCATTTCACACGTCACAACCTTTTCCCTGTTGCACTTTGCACTTCACAGTTCTTACCTGATTGCACTTTGCATTTCGCTCCCACTCCCGAACAACATTTCAGCTATCCCTTTAATTTTGCGATATTGAAATTGTGATATCGCATATCGCAACTTTTTCCTCCATCACATCTCTGCCATCGCACTTTTCAATTCATTCCACTCCAAATCCCTTTCTGCACTATAATGAGGTTTTATAAGGTTTAACCCCGCTCTTTCCACTTCTAAGCCTTGTTTCATGCGTTAAGCCCTCCATTAGCCACCTTAGCCCTTTTCTTTCCTCCAAGCTGCAAATCAACATTTTTCCAATGAGAACTAAGTCATGTATAACTTATTTGCATGGGTATAAGCATGGTAGATAGACCATAGAATAAGTAGAGTGCATTTAGTCATTTTGCCAAGTTAAGTGTGGTTTAGAATTAGTTTCCTTTCTGCCATTTATTTTCATAAATATAGTTTAGTTTCTTTTCAGTCATTTTCTTTTCTGAAAATTAAATTAGTTTCATTCTTGTCATTTATTTTTAGCAATTCAGTTTTCCCTTCTATCCTTTCCTTCCAGCAATTTACTTTCCAGTTCTTATCATAGTTTAAGAAATAGCACCCTTTCGTAAAGTAGAAGAGGATGACATGAACAGATTTCATGTGCTATGTATATAGCCCTTTCACCTCCAAGTTTGTATGAACCCCAAGTTGATAAAGTAAATTAGGGTAGCCCCTTGGAGTTGTATCACTCTTGGTGCAATACGAGGGCTCACCACTTTTTGGCGTCGTTGCCGAGGAGGTGTCTAGTAGATGCTTTGATTTTTTTTTTAGCATTATTTTCTGCTTTCCTTTATTTTCGTGCCATTTCAGAAATATTAAAAAACATACAAAAATATCTGATTCTCATGCCTCATAGGAGTAGGGATACTCATAATTAAAAAAAAAAAACGTCTCCAATACCAACCCCCGCACTTGACCACGTGGTGTAGTGAGAACCACATCACCATACACTTTTGAAGGTAGAAGAGATGGATGGATATGATGACAATTAAGAAGATCTTATTGGGTTTCCCATTCAAGATATGGACATCAGTGTACATATGAAGAACATCCCTCCATCTTTCCTTCACATATTCCATGGTATGAGGATGGAGGATCCATAAACATTTCTCTTTGAATTTAGATACTTTGTAGGTCTTATGGCTACTTATCACACACTCAAAAACTGATATTTTTTCCTAGAAAATTGAAATATAGAGATCTTAAATGGTTCATGTGTCTAAGTACTAATTCAAAAATATCATGGAATGATATGAAAAATATATTTCTAGAAAAATACAAAGATCGTGATCTTAGAGAAGAAATTTTTAGAATGAACCAAGAAGAAGATTAGAGCCTTGAGGTTCTAATAGAGATAGGTTCATGTATAATGTTAAGAGGGAAAAATTTCATCATCTAGGATTTTCCACAATAGAAACCCTCTTACTTCGAACAATTAGGGATGAGTGGATTGATCTCCTTAATCTCATGAGTAAAGGAGTTGTATATCAATTGGCATTTGAAGAAATATGTGAAACATGCAAGAACATATCAAGAGGAGGGGAAAGAGTAAGTAAGGCAGCATCAATATTGGTAAGGGAAGATGAACTTGCACATTTTCTTGACAAATTTAAAACATAAATTCATAGCAATATAAGTGAACAAGTAGAAATGTTAAGAATGCAAAATGAGCAAAAAGAAGATGTTGATATTTTTGTTATCCATGCAGAATCATATACTACTAAATTTTGTTCATCATTCCCCAGGTTTAAATAAGTTTACCAGGAAGACAATGGAGCAAGGAAATCACTAAAGAAGCTATGTTATGTAGCTCCAAGGAGACCCTGGCAGCCTAGTCAAATTGATATGATGCAAGGACCCACTTCACAATTTCAAACTTATTCACATCCTTCTCAAACTAATTGGGACACACTCCCTTCTTGGAAACCTTGGCCATCTCAACCCCAAAACCAATCTTGGAAACATGGTTGGCAAGGTCATTATTTGGAAAATATCTAACATCCTCAATATTTCCCTCAATATACTCCATACCCAACTCCATGCTATCCCTACCATCCACCTCCACCATAACCACAACCTAAACCACATCCATCTCATATATCCACCACCACTCAACTATTCATACCACCATTTCCAAACACACACCATGAAGTATCTCTACCCACTTACAATGCTGAGGCACAACACTACCAAACATATCATCTTGATCTAAATGGTCTGCATCCTATTTTCAAGAAAGGTATTTTTTTAACGTCATTGAAGGACAACATCAAGAAGAATAAGATCCAAATGAGGATATCAAAATATCAAGGGATGCACTTGATGAAGAACCGACATCATAATCATATTTTGATAGATTTTCCTCATGTTTACCAGCATTTCCTCCTTGTGTCCAAGAGAACAATTAGCAAACAGAGGAAGATTTGAATGTCATAATAGAAAATGACATCCAAGGTGATCCAACTCAACAAGTGAACCAGGGGCATCACAACAATATCTACATATGGTTCTAAATAGTTATTAAATTGCAGAAAAACATGCTTCTCAAACAGTATGATATACAATCCCAGTCAAAGCAATTCATCTCCTATATTCAGGTACATGTTAGAGCATGTATTCCATGTGTGCACGTAATTTTATCTATCATCTTGATGCGTACATGGCTCAATTGGAAGTATTTCTATACTTGAAAAAGGTTTTATTTTTTCAAGTAGAGTAGGAAAGTGAAAAAGAAATAAAAAGAGAAAGAAGGGAAAGAATAAAATCTCAAGTGAAAACCTCTTTTGAGGCATCTGAGATTTGTCCACTGATTGAAAACCTCCATGAAGCAGTCATTGGAATGAAGAAAAAAGAGAAAAATAAAATATCCTAGGTGAAAACCTCCTTTAAGGTGCCTAGGCAGACCTTCTAGTTAAAAACCTCATTGAGGCAACTAGTAGGCCTTATAAAAAATTTAAAAAAAAAGGAAGAAGAAAAAACAAAAAACAAAAAAATACATCTGCATCTCTATGTTTTCTGTTTTTTCTGTTTTATAGGTTATCAATGGTTTATGGAAACACAGGGAAGCATTAATCTTCTCTTCCCTTCTTCTATTTTACCATCCATCCCATGATTCACTCCATTCATTTTCATAACTTCCTCCATCACCTCCATGCACCACATTCCTCCATTCCGGAGCACAATGTAGCAAGGAAATTCCTATAGGGAATTCCTACAGCACAAAAATATTTTCTTGAACAACAAGAAAACCAAGAGAGGAGCTGACACAACATACCCCAAGAAAGACAAGAGTGCCACCTATGGCATCTAGAGCATCCCCACACAACATCTACAACATGAAGGAAAATCAAGGAAATATCATCATATCGCTCTGAGAGCTTCTCATTTAGTGAGCTTATCACTCAGAGAACGGAGAATAGGAAAGGACACAGCATCTAAAAGTCCTGTCCCCTCAATCCAGCTCCTAGAAACGCCTTGGAAATGATAGGTAAACTCAGGTATAGCTTCTCACCCCTCACTATGCATTCATAATAGCCATAAATAATTAAATTTGTAGACTTAGGGTTTAAGGGGCAGAAAGGTGGTCAGTTAGCTTGGTCACCATCGTGAAGTATGACTAGGGAGAACTGTAAATTCATGCCACCTGGGCATGCAAAAGAAAATAATTTAAATCAAGTGGAGTAGAGGAGAACGAGGGGAGAAAACATGCAGTCCATCATGAATTAACATGGATAAGGAAATAGTTGTCTATAATAGAAACTGGAGCTAAGCCGAGTTACATAAGTGCTCCAAAATTAGTTGCGCAATATAATAAAGAGAGATCCCATCTCATCCAAACTAGTAAATCGAGAAATTTTGAGGGAAAGAGACCAAAGTTTGCCGCAACACAGTAGTAATGAGAGTGGGCTGCATATTTGAACAACGATGTTACACCATTTTTTGGTCATCTAACCTATTATCATTATATGGACCCAAGTACACCATGTAAGACAAATTTTATCCTAAGTAAAATTGCTTTCACTATGTAAAATAACTTAATAAAACACATTTATTAAGTTTTTTATGGTCTAAACAGGAAACCCCAAAACGAAATAATAAAAAAATCTATATTTGTTTATATTTCATCAAGGAATAATTAGTTAAACATCAATTTAATTATTATTCCTGGTCATATTTAACCCAAAACAAGGAAATCAATTAAATAAATCCTTATTTATTTGATTATTTCCTAGGAATAAGTTATTTAATCCTTATTTAAATAATATTCCTAGTTAAATTTGACTAAATCACTTATAAATAATTAAATAAATCATTATTTATTTAATTATATTTTCACCATTTCCTTAAAATAATAAATAAATCATTTATTTATTTATTATTTATAAATAAAGGATTTGACCCAAGTCAAAATCCTTTTCCCTCCAAAAAATATAATAAAATATTCCTAAAAGGTGGTTCTAAAATTTGGTTAATAATATTTTATTCATGCACCAAGTTCTAGACTACCCTAATATTTTGTTATAAATAGAAGGGTTTTCCCATTCATTTGCATATTAGATCACTCTAGATCTATACTCTTGGTCTGACATTGATCCATTATCATTGTCAATTTCTCCATCATTTGCTTTGTGAGCTCCCTTTGAGTTCTATGTTTGTTTGGGTTTTCTACACCAACAAGAGAGAGAAATTTTAGATCTGAAATGCTGAGGACTTTCAAGAACCCATCCCACCGAGGAGAATTGGAAACACCTTTCTTGTTTTCCTCTCAGGTGCCCCTTTAATATAAAAATTCTTTCAAACATATTGTTCTTGTCTTATCTATTGGATGTATGGAGCAACATTTTATTTTTACTAGTTAATGTGTTTTTATGCATAGATCTAGATTTGTGCAGCTTTATTTGGATCAACTAACTGTAGATTTGAAGATATTGGCAGCCATAATTGATGTTAGGGCTATTTTTTATGCATAGCTAAAGTCGTTTTTTTTCGACAAAAGATTCATACTAACAAGCACACAACAGGAGCAGCAAAACAACATCACTCTACCCATGGCCTGGTCCTCTCTCATAAATATGAGTAGGGAAGCTTTTATAGCAACCCAAACAAGGCAGGATTCCACTCCTGGCCTTAGAGAAGACGAAGAAGAACCAGAAGAAGAAGATGAACCAGACAAAGAACCAAAAGAGGAACAAGAAGAAGAAGAGGAAGAGACAAAGGGCCAAGGAAAAATAGAAAATATGGCCATAGAAGTCATAGAGATAGCAAAAAATGGGCAAGAAACAGACTCACAACACAACACCACATCCCCTTAATACAGAGAGGTATTTTCCATCGTAGCTCCTCTGAGTGCAAAGAGAAAAGGGAAGACCTCTATGTATTTTAGAGCTGACAAGAGTCATAGAGAGCCAGACACTCCTCCCATGAGCTTGATTATCATTGAAGAATCACCAAGGGAGGAGGAAAGAATTAAAGAAATTTTTCTGAAGGAGCAACTGCAGAAGGCACAAGTAGAGAATGTAGCACTAAAGGAGAAATTGCAACAAAAAGGGGAGCAAGCAGCCACCATGGCATACTTATGCATAGAATCCCTTCAGCATAGATTCCCTTCTGACACATATGCTGTGTAACTGAAGGAGAAATGGCTCCTATTTCAGATAAAAAGTCTAGTGTCTCATGGATCAATACCTTTCTAAGATTGTAGGAAATTCATGAATTTATACAAGCAAGCTAACATGGATGATTAGGAAAAAATGGCAGATTTTTATGTGCATAACCTTGTGCTGACCAATATGGATACTTGGTACCCCAATCCTATAATGGGGGATATGCAGTTTATGGCTCTAATATCTTGGATGATGAATGAGGACACTAGAACAAAAGGTATATGGAGGGTCATGGAAAGAAGAAACAGAAAACCCTTATATATCATACGAGGGTTGTTTAGCCCAAGAGGAGCCATCCTTTACCATCATAAGATTGAAAGGGACCCTGCACTAGTTGAAAGTTTCCTTAAGACTCGAACACATGTAATATGCCACTTTGATGATGTTTCTAGGAAGATAGAATATGAGTGCACCATGGCCAGCAAGAGGATATGGAAAATCCTCCTTCACAGCCTCAAGAACAGGGAGTACCACACTCTAGAAATACTGAGGGTGTATTCAAAAGTGAACCATTATATAAGAGGGCCATGTAGACCAAAAATATCCAATGGTTGGGACTAAAGCTCAACCCACCTTTGATGTTGGGGCTGAATGATGAAAAGGACACAGATGCATAAGACAAATAATGGGAGAATGCAGAAAGGAATAATGGATCTTATCCCCTTGGGGAAACTCCCTCACTTCTTCCTCAGGAAATCAGGGGGGTTGTCAAAGCCTTGAAGGAATTGCATGAGGAGGATTAGTTTCTCCGAGGATGAGTAACCATTCAGTATGGGTGTGATGATGAGCTCCATCATTAGACATATTTGGAGGTGTTAATGGTCACCTTTTTTCCTCCTTAGATCTCTTTTTCTTGCATTTTTATTATTATTTGGTTTTATGATGCTATTATAGGTGGTGATTAAGGCTAACATACTCCGAGTGCCTAATATGAGGTTGAATGCAGAAAATAATGAATTATTAAGAATTTTTATAAGGATTTTATCATAAATACTTGGAGTTAAGTGGACTCAATCACCCCAAATATTCTCTCTATCCATTCGAGTTCCAAAGGTAGCCAAGCAACTCCAATAGGAGTGCAGTCAATCTATGTTTACTTGGAGTCAAGTGGACGCAACCATTCTCTCCAAAAAATCGCGTTCTAGAGGTAGCCAAACAACTCCAAGATGAGTGAACTCACTCTATGTTTACTTAGAGTCAAGTGGAATCAATCACCATTTTCAAGGGAGTTGTTGGTAGCTTCCCTATAGAATAAATATAGCAAATATAGAGCTAGGAAGGGGATTCTAGTCGATTCTAGTTGGAACTTTGTTGCAAGCTATTGAGCTTTTCATTATTTTACTCAATGATCAAACTTTGAGAGATGTATGAGGTTATTATTTTATGAAATGAGAAGACTGATTTCATTTTATTGATTTAAGTTTCAGAGAACTAGGCTTGTGGGTTAGAGCCCAATCCATGTGCCTCAGTTTCTCTGTTGTTACTATATTTTCCTTTCTTCCATTAACCTAGTTTTATTTATGTCATTCAATTAGTTCTGATTCTCATAGTTTCATCGATGTTTAGTTTTTCTTTCAGTATGATGATGTAGTTTCTCATTTTCTTGTGTGTAATATAATAGAAGAGAAAAACCAAAAAAACTATGGATCAATAATCCCTTATCATCTCTGTCAATAGAGCTCGAGGAGGGTAAACCTTCCCACAGACCCAAACAGTGCTTTCTCTTCAATGTTTTATCACGCATTCTTTTCCATTTTCCCATGCATGAATTCATAGGTTTGTTTGTAGGAATAGGCATCAAAATCCCCAAAGAGATTATTAAGTGGTTCTTCTCCATTTTCCAGTCCCTATCCATCTCTGCATTCACTTCCAAACACCTATTTTATGCTTCTAATCCATTTTATTTCACTTATTGCAGTCGCTGCACCCTTTTATTCCAAAAAACACTTCGAAATGATTAATTCTACCTTCTATTCCTTTGTTTTCGCATTTGACGGCTATCACAGCTATTTTAATGGAAAAACACTTAAAAATCTCATAGGTTGACCTCCACCCTTTTCTTCCTTGAAACTCTCGCTACTGTACTTCGCCTTTTCGCAAAATTGCACTTATTAATATTTTCCCTTTTTTTGTTAAGACTTACTACTCTATTCCATTGATTGCAATCCACCGCCACTCCCACCGCCATGTCACCCATCACTTCGAACCATTAAATTGATTTTTGTTAATACTTACCACTCTTTCCATCGGTTGTGATATCGCATTTCGCACGTCACAACTTTTTCCTCGTCGCACTTCGTAGTTCTTACCTAATCGTACTTTACATTTCACTCTCGCTCCCGAACAAAATTTCTGCTATCCCTTTAATTTTGCAATATGTCGATTTCAATATCACATATCAAAACGTTTTCCTCCCTCACATCTCCACCATCACACTTTTCAATTCATTCTGATCCAAAGCCATTTTTGTGCTATAATAAGGTTTTATAAGGTTTAACCCAGATATTTCCACTTCTAAGAATTTTTCATGCATTAAGCCCTCCATTAGCCACTTTAGCCCTTTTCTTTCCTCCAAGCTACAAATCAACACTTTTTCAATTAGAATTAAGTCATGGGTAGCTTAGTTTCATGGGTAGAAGCATAGCAGATAGACCAGAGGATAAGAAGAGTGCATTTATCCATTTGGCAAAGTTAAGTGTAGTTTAGAATCAGTTTCATTTCTACCATTTATTTTTAGAAATATGTTTTATTTTCTTTTCTTTCATTTCCTTTTCTGCAAATTAAATTATTTTCATTTATGTCATTTCTTTTCAGCAATTCAATTTTCATTTCTATCATTTCCTTCCAGCAAATTACTTTTCATTTCTTATCATTGTTTAAGAAATCGAACCCTTTCGTAAAGCAGAAGAGGATGACATGAAAATATTGCATTTGTTTTGTATATAGCACTATCACCTCCAAGTTTGTATGAAACCCAGGTTGATAAAGTAATGTAGGGCAGCCCCTAGGAGTTGCATCACTCTTGGTTCAATACTAGGGCTCGCCAAGTAGGTCAATAGTTATAACACTAGGTTGGAGTTCCTAAAAATATTTGTTTTATCCTTTTAGTTATGCGTTAAACATCCCCACTCTCATTAGAATATGGATTTAGATACTTTGTTGATTTTAGGGGTTAGGATTTGGGTTGATTTGACATTATGATAATCGATCTTTGAATGAGTCCACCAAGTGGGATTTTTATTTATGTGAATCTTTAGCTAAATAAATTAGAGGAAACCAAATTTCTATGCTCAAAACAAACCTCACAACTGATGTGGATGTGATATATTTCTTCAAAAAATCACCCTTAATGTTGAGAAGAAAACATGATAAAATTGTATTCTATACTAGTATCATAATATTCTTAAATTTTTAAAACAATTATAAGATCAAGTTCACAAACAATTTAAACAAAAAAAAAATTGATTTCCAAGCAATCAGTTTACACAGCTTTGGAAAAATGTACTAAAATATGTGACATTGTTAGTTTGGGGGGTTAGTTGGTGAATAGTTAATTTATTATAAAAACCTTATTAAGAACAAAATTGTAAACATAATGTTTCATGAAAGGAAGTATAAGGACCCAAAACCTCAAAAAAAATTGTATGATTGGAAAAAGTAATCCAAATTCCAACTATGTTGACAAATGATACTACTCCTGTCACTCCATTTTGACATTCATTCACAGTCCAAACTTAGGAGCCTGTCGTTTTCCTCGCAGTGCATCTTCACGAGCTTAAACATGTTTACCTTTTTGAGAAATCGATGCACACACACCATGGAGACCTGGAATCTGGAACGAGAATATGGGGTATATTACTACTTTGTAACCTGCTTGTGTATTGTAGTAACATTATACAATTGATATGATGCATTCTCATCCAATACTACCTGGAATTGGCTCCATAATTTGTTTGGCCTGTCTTATATCTAAAGGCTGAAATAATTGTGACTCTCATCAAATAACATCCATAATTTTCACCACAGTCAAATATATGGATTTACAGTCAAAATTCGAACCATAGGAAAATTAGAGATGTTTTATCCCCATTTATATTTATTCATTCAAGATAATGTGCCTTGTAAGCTCATTGTTGTTATAGTAGTAAGACACAAATGGTATCATTGAATCAAGAGGTTGGATTGGTGGTAGAGTTGTAAAGCTGAAAAAATCAATATTTTGATGAAATTCCAACTTAAACAATTTAAAGAACCAATGTCGAGTGCAGAATTAAAAAAAAATTGGATCCTTAGTATCTCATCATAACATATAAAATACATGAAATATTAAAAAAAACCACACAACATATAAAATACAAGGATGTATTTCCAATGCATGCAATGTTGAGAGCTATATTCCTCCATATAAATAGATGAAAGAAATCAATGTACTCCCCAGTTTGCAACCTTGCTCAAGGTTAAATATATAGAGGTGCATTAACCATCTCAAGTAGAAGGATATGTCTAAAAGGAGGAAAATGCGCTTAAATTTTCCATTTTCTATATGGCATTCACCCTGAGAACACAAAATTGGTGATAGAGAGATGAGTTGTGACCTTATAAGAAATATCCTTAGCCTTATCAGATCCCTCCTCCTCGTTATCCTGCAAATCAAAATAAGCCTCAGATTACGCAATGAATAATTCCTAGATAGAATTGTACTATATTGAAAAAACCCATTCAAAATATGTTTAAAACAAAATTCTTCAACTTCACAAAACTAGGAGATTCGGCTGACTTGACAGAACTAGATCAAGAAACACATGTATGAGATCATAATCCTTATTTTGGTTAGTAAGTCCATTAATCAAAATTATGCCGCTAGTGTGCCAAAATGATCTACAATCGATTAGCACACCTAAAAGACTATCTATCGCCTTGATATATCCACATATACAAGAATGCACACACCGATCATGATATTAAATAACAAAAATCGTGGAGAAAAAGTGCTCTTCTCAATATTCAAAATCAGTTAAATATATTTCCATATGAGACATCAACAACAAATGAATAAAGTGAGACTAAACTAGAACTCAACTGAATTGGAATAAACTCAACTAACTATGAAACTTAGATGGATGGTTATGAAACCTAGCAAGTGGTTGGAATTTAATTCCCTAACATTCCTCCTTAATTACAACCACATAAAAATGTAAACTAAAATATGTATGTTGGTCTGAGTTGCAGCTAGGCTTACAATTTTAAAAAAATTACATAGTTGGATTTTCTTTTCTTTTTCATTTCTTCCATATCCTGTATCAAATAAATTTCATCAACTTTGTCTTTTCCCTGTATGTTCGAAAATTTAGTTTCTTCATTTGGTGGTGCAAGTCTTCCACTGTTCCAAAATGTGTATGCATATCATCTATATCTTCAAAAAATTGTTTGTCTCTGAAATTATACAACATATCATCTTTTGTAGTGTGTTTTTCATCATCAATGTGATGCAACATAAGATGAGAATAAAATTTTATCTCTTCAAAACCCCAATACCTAAAAATATCATCAATGTCTTATTCAATATTTATTTCTAGAATTTCTATGCAAACTTTATCAAGACATGGTCTTGCAAACCATGCTTCAAGGAATTTTAACTCTTCTTTATAATCATAATGTTTATGTGCACACTAGAAAGCAATGTTAGGATTAAAAATATTTTCAAAACCATATTGGCTTTGTTCTTTCTTCTATGCAATGAGAGATTTCTCTTATAATGCTTCCTTCTTTGTCTCTATTTCTTCTGCTTCTTCGAAGAGGTTTTCTTCCACTTGGTTTGCATGCTCAAGTGGGATTATCTTACCAAATAGCATCATGTTGATATCAATTTTTTTTTTGCATCAACAACCATTAATTGTTAGGAAACAAATCTTCATCAAACTTAACATCAAAAAATTGAATCGTCTGATTCAACATAGTGTTGACTACTTCAATGGCAATTTGATTATCATCAACAAGCTCTATTGTTGGATTCAACAAATATTTGACCACTTGTGGTTGTGCACAATGGGGTTCATGAGAATATTTCTGCCCCTTCATTGCTACATCTACAAATTATTTACAATCATCATGCACTTGTGGATGATCATAGTGGGATTCACTAAAATTTTTATTTTCAACCTGGTCACTCCTCCTGTCACCAAAATTCCTATCAATGGAGTCTGACGCCTCCTTGGCTAACTATGCATCTGTAATGAGGGGTACAATGTTGTCACCTATAGATTTTTTTTTATGAATTTCAATGAGTAGACATTACTTTTCATTTTAACTTACAAATCTTACAAAAATGTTTCATACATATCTTGATATTGTTTATACTTTCTTAGCCTTTTGAGTTTTCCCATTTGTTGCGCACTGACACACTATGGATCAACAAGAAAATCAAACTTCATACATAGGCATTGCTTGCAATAAGAACATCTTCGTGGTGGCTTCTCTGTTCCTAAGTTTCTACAAATAGATTGGTCTAGAAATAGCTCCACATATAAAGCAGTTGGTACAATAGCTCGAGTGTGTTACTACACAAATTTTTTATTTTTATTTTTAATTTGACCTTCTTCATTCTCGTTGTTGAGCTCTATCTTTGTTCTTTAACGAAATTAAAAAGCTTCTATCACTTTTCTCATGTTGCTGCTCTCTCAATGAGTCTTCTGCAACCTCACCTCTTCTCTCTGCTACTCTCAAGGAGTCTTATTCAGACTACGCTCTGATACTAAGTTAAAGAATGAAAATTGTGGAGAAAATATCTATTCTTATCAATATTCAAAATCTATTAAATAGAATTATATAGGAAACATAAACAATAAATTATTGCATTGAGACTGAGCTACAACACAATAGAAGTGCACTGAACTGAACTGACTATGATAGTTTCATAGACGGTTATGACACCTAGCAAGTGGTTCGAATTATATTCTCCAACCCCGACCACAATATTAATTAAATGAAAATGATTTAATATTGAATTTTTTCAAAAAATTAAATTCATTAATGTTATTCTTTGATTTGAAATGGAAAACTCATTCAACTACTGTTAATATCATGTGTTGAATGATGTATTATACTAAGAATATTCTCTTGAAATCAAATCTTGTCCAACTATTTATGTAAAAATCAAAATTCCTCAAGGCATATTTCAATATAAACTAGGTCTATGAGGTAATTAACTTTAGGGAACGAAAAAAAATTATTTCAAACATACAAGCAACAAAAAAAAATTTTTTTTCCCCTAATCGGGGTGTCAACAACACGAAGGGAGGTGTGAGGTGGTATATTTCCATGCGAGCCACACGAAATTATGTTGATGATATGAGGCGAAGGTAGTTGGAGGCTCTACCCACACCAAATAAAGGTCGTATTCATTGCGGGAAGTCGACATCGAGGTATTTCAGAAGGTTTTTGGGTATATTTCCACGGTTGGAGGGAGAAAAGGTTAGGAAAGGGGATGGGTTACCGGTCAGAGTGTTTCTTTGAGAAAACACCCATGGAGAAGTTAGCATAGGAACTGTGTGTGACGACACAACCTACAACCACCAAGTAATGGTTCTTCGGGTATGTGCTTCTCTCTTGTCTTCTTCTGAGCATGACAGTCTTGTATGGAATGATCCCTTGTCTTCTAATGGAAATGGAGGCCTACTATTATGGTCGTGGTAGTGTAATGATGAAAATTCCGAAGGAGGCTTTGTCTCTGAGAAATTCTACAATAATAGCAATGGAAGATTATGATATTTTTCTTTCCATCTCTATGACAGAGTCAGTGCTATGGTTTCTTATGGTTTTCCCCCCAAATTCACAATTTGGTTAATCATGTTCTTTTCGTTTGCCTCTGTACTCTGGGTGCGAGAAATACTAACAAAGTGGAGGGTGAGGAAAATTGGAGAAGCATGGTAAGGATTTTTCCACAATTGCCTCATAGAACTGTGCATGCTCACCCCCTATGTCATTGGCTTTGGAATTATAGCTCTGCATGTAGTTTATATAGAATTGCATGCTAACTATATAGTCATGCATGTCAATTTCACAGTCATGTTAGTCAATTATTTGAAATTCCATGTATGTCTTACAATCACTATATGAAGGATATGGGTTCTGGTAATTCTCTCAATCTCCACCCTGTTCATGCTTCGAGATTTGGTAGAGGCCGAGGGAATTTGGCTAGGGCTAGGAATAAGCTGCTATATTTCGCGGGTTCTATATTGTTTTCTAGGTTAATTGTTGATTTTGTTACCAAGCATAGAATTCGTCATTTTATTTTGTGTTTCATAGGCTTGGTTGAATTGTCCCCTGGATTAAGTTATTGCTTTAGCTTTTTTTCGTTTAGTTCTGGGTTTTCTTATTACGTGGCCTCTACATGTTGAATTTGTAATCTCGGTCTACATGGAGAAATGGAAATATTATAAAAAGGTGAAACCAGAGGTAGCCTCGCAAAGCCCTGCCCTGTTGCTTAAATAGTATGCATAATTCATGACTTAGCCATATCTAACTCAGAGGGAGGGGATATCTGTGAAGAAGACTACTTACATAGGCATTGGAAAATGGGTAGAAGTGATGGGAAGGAAACATCTATCATTCATACAATGAGATAATATTTTATTTACTCTAACTAAAAATAATGTTGCTATGTCTCCATGCATAGGTCATCCTACCATCTTTCACCCTCTGGTCTTTGCACGTCAGGGAAGAATCTGGGTGTGGAATCAGGTGAAGGTAAAGTTTTTGGGAGACTGAATAGAATGGAAAATGGTGAAAGCTCAAATACGGAAAGGAAATGTGGGAAAAAAGGAAGGCAAGGGAAAAGGTAAGGAAAAAGTGGGACCAAACAAAAGAGGAAGAAAACCTGGAAAAGAAATTATGCAAAACATTTACCATGCCTATGCAGTGGGGACACCTGGGCAAGTTAAGTCCTTGATTTTGAGATGGGCGAATGATCTTAAAACTAAAGTGGAAGAAGATATTAGTGATGAAGAAATGGATATGCTGAATGATCCTCATAATACTAGAGGAAGGTTATCTTTGTTTAAAAAGTCAATTCATCTGTATTGGACCATGAAAATTTAATTGGAAAAAGCCATAGTTGTAGTTCAGAAAGTGGGAGGACACCCGAAAGCTACCTCCATATTGGTTGAAATGCGCAGATATATCCAAGAAATCCACCTTCAGCGGCATGACCAGAATATTCGATTGGGTCGTATGGAATGCCAACTTCAAAATATGAATTAAGTGGATATGTCGAGGTCGAGTGTCAAGGACCCGACACCTATCGAATCATCAGATGAGTAGCTTCAAAATTCTATTGTTTTTGTTTAACTATGTAAATGACGAATAAAATTTACTTTTTCAAAATTTCAATTGTAGTTGTAGACAATATGCCTTATAAGGAATGTAGAGAGAGGATTAAGCTGTTCCTTTATTTTATTAATTTTAAAATATTAAATTTATTAAATAACTTTTAGGTAAGATTAATTTCATTAATCTTAACTTTTAAATAGATGTGGTCAACGTGGCTACAAAAGGCCTTTGGTATTTTTAATTTCATGTGAGTCTCCTGGTTTATGGAAGATCAGACTCCTGTCCATTAATGAAAAACAGGAAAATCTTTCTTAACATTTGATAATATGATAACTAGCACAATCACATTTATCAATGCGGTTGATATATGGTTATAAGCGTATATGAAATAGATTTACAACCACATTCACTAATGTGTTTGATATACGCCGATAGGCCTAAATCCACCACCCACCATATGTATTTTACCAAAATAATCATTATATATTTATGAATATAATGACCAATATATTTTATATATCTACTTGTAATATATTAATAATATAAACTATATTCATACTATATATATAACTAATATATATATATATATATATATATATAATATTTTACTAATTGATAATAAAATATATAATAATAAAATTTAGTAATTCTTTTTAATACATTCATAGTTATAATTCAAATTATATTAAAGTTACAATATAACATAATACTAGTATTGTATTACTATTTATAATAAGTATATATCTCTTACCAATATATCAAGGGGTTATTAATATTATAAGCCAAAAGAACTAGTAAGCCCAAAGGTCTAATGTTATAAATCCAAGGAATTGGTTAACCGAGAGGAAAAATATTAAAAAGCTAAGAGATCAAGAAGCCCAAGGGATCCAAATTAAAAAGAGAAGAGATTAATAAAGCCTAGGAATTAATATTTTGAATAAAAATGAATAATAAACTCACATGATTATTAATATTATAAACCGAAGAGAACAATCAACTTTAGGGATTGTTAATATTATAAACCCAATGAATTAAAAAATTAAAGGATTAATAAACCCAATGGATTGATATTAAAAACTCAAGGAAATAATAAGCCCAAGGGATCAATAAGGCCAAGAGATTAATATTAAAAATATAGGAAATTGACAAACCCTAAGAATTAATATTTTAAACTCAAAAACCTAGGAAATTGATAAACCATAATACTCAATATTTTAAATTTCAAAATATTAAATTATCCAAGGGATTATTAATATTATAAACTGAAATAACCAATAAACACAAGTGTTTAATATTATAAATCAAAGGAATTGTTGAACCCAAGGGATAACTATTAAAAACCTACACAATAAATAAGGCCAAGGGATCCATATTAAAAACACAAAAGATTAATAAAACCTAAGAATAAAGTTTTTAAATTCAAAAAACTAAGAAATTAATAAACCCTAATCATTAATATTTTAAATTAAATATATTAATAAGCCCGGGAATTTATTAATATTATAAACCAAAAGAAGTAATAAACCCAAGGATTTAATATTATAAACCAAAGTAATTGGTAAACCGAAAGGGATAAATATTAATATTATAAATCAAGAAATTAATAGACCCTAATAATTAATATTTAAACTCGAGAGATTAAAAAACCCAAGGGGTTATTAATATTATAAACAAAAGAACTAATAAACCCAAGGTTTGATAAAATCAAGAAATTGGTGAACCCAAGGCATAAATATTAAAGACCTAAGGGATCAATACGGCCAAGGGATCAATATTAAAAACACAAGAGATTAAAAAACCCTAAGAATTAATATTTTTAACTCGAAAACCTAAGAAATTAATAAACCCTAAGAATTAATATTTTTAACTCAAGAGATTTTAAGACCCAAGGGTGGTTTAATACTATGAATGAAAATAACTAATAAACCCAAGGGTTTTATATTATAAACCCAAGGAAGTGGAGAACCCAAGCGATAAATATTAAAAACCTAAGTGATTAATCATGCAAAGGGATCAATATGAAAAATAGAAAAGATTAATAAAGCCTACAAATTAATATCTTAAACAAAATATTTTGATAAAATCACATGATTATTGATATTATAAACTCAAGGGAATAATATTAAACCTAAGAGATTAATATTATAAACCTCAAGTATATAAAAACCTCTAGATAAATAATATAAACCGTAAAATAAACATGGTTTAGCATGCTTGATTTAAACATTGAGACAATTGTTGTCACAATGCGACGTTGGACGAAGAATGACCATGGTTTTCGATGGTTGATTTTCATATTGAGAAAATATTTTTCACAATGTGACATTTGACCATGGAAGACCTTAATTAAATACGACTAACTATGATTAAAAATAGTAGTACATGGCTGATTTTCATATTGAGACAATGTTTTTCATAATGTGACATTGGACCATGCATTAATATTAAAGTGTTTGACTAATATTTAAAGCCTAATATTACGAACCCAAAGAATTAGAAAACTCAAGGGATTAATAAACCCTGATAATAAATATCTTAAACTCAAAACCTAAAAAATGAATAAACCCTAAGAATTAATAGTTTAAACTCAAGAGATTAATAAATGGAAGGGATTATTAATATTAGAAACCAAAAAAACTAATAACCCAAGGGTTTAATATTATAAATCAAAACAATTGGTGAACCCAAAGGATAAATATTAATATTATATACCAAGAAATTAATAAAGCATAAGAATTAATATTTTGAACTCAAGAGATTAATAAACCCTAAGAGTAAGAATTTTAAGCTCAAGCGATTAATAAACCCTAAGAATTAATATTGTAAACACAAGAGATCAATAAACCCTAAGAATCAATATTATGAACCGAAATATTATAATCCCCAATGTTATAAACTTCAAATATTAAACACAATACTATAAACCCTATTATTAAACCCAAATATTAAAAACCTAATATGAAACCCTAATTATAAACCCTCTATATTAGAATCTATATTATAACCCAACATATTACGCCATAAAGTAAATCATAATATTAAAATTAAAAAGATTAATAAACCCAAGGGATTATTAATATTACAAACCAAAAGAACTAATAAACACAAGGGTTTAATATTATAAACCAAAGGAATCGGTGAACCCAAGGGATAAATATTAAAAACCTACGAGATCAATAAGGCCAAGGGATCAGTATTAAAAACAAAAAAGATTAATAAACCCTAAGAATAAAATTTGTAAACTCAAAAAAATAATAAATTAATAAACCCTAATAATTAATATTTTAAATTAAATAGATTAATAAACCCAAGACATTATTAATATTATAAACCAAAGAAGTAATAAACCCAAGGGTTTAATATTATAAACCAAAGAAATTGGTGAACACAAGGGATAAATATTAATATTATAAACCTAGAAATTATTAAACCCTAATAATTAATACTTTAAACTCAAGAGATTAATAAACCCAAGGGGTTATTAATATTATAAACAAAAAGGACTAATAACCCAAGGGTTTGATATTACAAACCAAAGGAATTGGTGAACCTAAGGGATAAATATTAAAGACCTAAGGGAACAATAAGGGCAAGGGATCAATATTAAAAACAAAATAGATTAATAAACCCTAAGAATTAATATTTTTAACTCAAGAGATTTTAAGACCCAAGGGTGGTTTAATATTGTAAACTAAAAGAACTAATAAACCTAAGGAATTGGTGAAGTGAAGGGATAAATATTAAAAACCTAAGGGATCAATAAGGTAAAGGGATCAATATGAAAAATAGAAGAAATTAATAAAGCCTACAAATTAATATCTTAAACAAAAATGTTTGATAAACTCACATGATTATTAATATTATAAACTCAAGGGAATAATATTAAACCAAAGATATTAATATTATAAACCTCAAGGATATAAAAACCTTTAGATAAATACTATAAATCGTAAAATAAACATGGTTGATCATGCTTTATTTAAACATTGAGACAATTGTTGTCACAATGCGATGTTGGAAGAAGAATGACCACAGTTTGCCATGGTTGATTGTAATATTGAGACAATATTTGTCACAATGTGGCATTGGACCATGGAAGACCTTGATTGACTACAACTAACTATGATTAACAATGGTAACCCATGGCTGATTTTTATATTGAGATAATGTTTTTCATAGTGTGACATTGGACCATGCATTAATATTAAAGTGTATGACTAATATTTAATGCCCAATATTACCAACTCGAAGAATTTGAAAATTCAAGGAATTAATAAACCCGAAGAATTAATATCCTAAACTCACAACCTAAGAAATGAATAAACCTTAAGAATTAAAAATTTAAACTCAAGAGATTAATAAACCAAAGGGATTATTAATATAATAAACCAAAATAACTAATAAACCGTAGGGTTTAATATTATAAACCAAAGTAATTGGTGAACCCAAGGAATAAATATTAATATTATGAACCAAGAAATTAATAAAGCATAAGAATTAATATTTTAAACTCAAGAGATTAATAAACCATAAGAATTAATATTTTAAACTCAAGATATTAATAAACCTAAGGGTTTATTATTGCAAACCAAAGGAAATGGTGAACCTGAGGGATAAATATTAAAGACCTAGGGGATCAATAAGGCCAAGGGATAAATATTAAAAGCACAAGAGGTAAATAAACTGTAAGAATCAATATTATGAATCAAAATATTATAATCCCCAATGTTATAAATTCTAAATATTAAACACAATATTACAAACCCTAATATTAAACCCAAATATTATAAACCCAATATTAAACCCTAATTATAAACCCTATATATTAGAATATATATTATAACCCAACATATTATGCCATAATGTAAATCATAATATTAAAACCAAATAATATATGCCCTATATATATTAAACACTAAATATTATAAACTCTAATATTAAACCAAATATTATAAACCTTATTATTAAACCCAATAATATATACCTAGATAAGATAAACCTTACTATTATACATAAATATTAGAAACCCTCATTTTATAAACCACAAATCTTATAGACCCAAATGTTATAAATGTCACAACACCCACATTAGTAAATGTGTTTCATACATGTTGATTAGTGTATATTAAGCACACTGATAACCACAATAGCTAATGTTCTTTCATAATTTATACTAAATACTATATTATAGACTATGCTATATTATAAATATAATAACCCAAAGGGTTAGTAAACCTAAGGGATTATATATTAAACACTAATAATATTGACATGTTAATATTATAAAACCAAGGAATTAATAAACGAATGGAATTAACATTTTTTTTTCTAAGTAAGATTAATTCTATTATATACTACAGTAAGGAGCCTTACGTTGAGTGTTAGCGGAGGATATCAGGTTCATTTGATCCTCTGATTTTCCTTTTTCTTAGTTCCTTATCAACCTCTTAATGACATTCCTCAAACAAATTCTCTTACCATTGAGTGACAGGAAGCCAGTTACGGTAACCAGATATGAGAGAGGGCTTCCAGAAAAATTTCACTTGATTGTTCTACCTTATATTGAGAGCTTCTTACCACTTGGATTTCTGAAAAAGAGCAGCTAGCTTGGGCATTTTATTCCATGGGTCATCCCAGAACCGAGCATAAGCCCCTAATCGAATCTCCCAAAAGCTGTGCTCCTGGATTATGGCCCGATGATGCTTGGCAGCGTTCCATATCAGAGAGAACGATTCTTTAGGATTAAAATGGATGAGGTCCTCATAAGGCATGATTTCTGCATATTTTGAGGCCCATAGCCAAGCCCAAGGGGTGTTGGGCTTCGAGAACCATGTCCACCAAATGTGAGCTTCCATTACAACATTGTTGTGGCTAGGATCACTTAGTCCCTAACCCCCTGCTGACTTGGGAGAGAAAAAAATAATCCGATTCACCAAAAACAATTTCTTGTGTTCTCTGGTTCAACCCAAAAGGAAGTTCCTTTGGAGGGCTTTGATGCTTTTGAGGACCCATTTGGGGGTGGCTAGTATAGAGAAAATATATAAGGGCATGGATTAGAGGAAAAATTTTATTAGGACAAGTCAACCAACAATGTTAAGAGTTCTATGAGTCTAGGAGGACACACGGGCTTCAAGTTTGTCCAAGAGATCTTTCCAAGAGGAATTTTTGATGGCAAAGTCAATGAGAGGAGCTCCAAGGTACTTGGAAGGGAGAGTGGCAATAAAGAAGCCCAGAATTTTTGCAATGTTGCGTTGAGTGATGGTAGGGGTGTTAAAAAATAATATTTTGGATTTGTCGACATTGATAGTGGTACTAGAGGCTTCTGAGAAGCTGTCAAGCAAGGATTTGAAGCTGCAAGATTCTTAGACTGAGGGATGACCGAACAACATATTGTCATCAATGAATTGTTGATAAGTAATGGGGCTATTGTCTTGAATGCACATTCCTCTGAGATAATGGGAGATAACAGCATGTTGAATGAGGCAACCTAGACCTTACGCCACGAGGAAAAAAAGAAAGGGCAAAAGAGGATCACCCTAGCATATACCTCTAGTGGGAAAGAAGGGGGGGAGAGGGGGCCCCATTGACCAAAATGGAATAGAAGGGGGAGGATATGAGACTCAAGATCCAATGGGTCCAAGTGGGGCTGAAGCCAAACACTAAAAGAATGTGTTTAATATAATCCCAACTGAGTTTGTCAAATTCTTTAGAGGTCAATTTTTAGAAGCATACCTACATTCTTCAAGGATTTCAGAGAGTGGGCCACTTTGTGAGTAAGAATGATCCCATCCAGAATTTGATGGCCCTCAACATAACCCATTTGTTCTGAAGAAATGAGTAGGGGGGGAGGGGTTTAATTTTGTTGGCAATCACCTTAGAGATTAGCTTGTAGATGGCATTGCATAAATCAATCAGTCTATATTTTTTAGGAGTGACATCGTGCTCTTCTTCAGGAACCAGAGCAAGAAAGGTAGAATTGAGAAAAGGAATAATCCAATACATGCTTCTAGACTCCTCCACCAAGTCCTAGACTTCCCATTTGATGTTATCCCAAAAGAAGTGGAAATATTTTGAAGTGAAACCATCAGGTCTGGGGGCTTTACCGTCTTTAAGTTGTGCCATGCCCAGTTCGACTTCTTGCAGCGATACTGTTTTGAGTAGAATTTAGTTGTGCTCCTTTGTGATTAGCCATAGTATGTGTTGAGTGATCTTGTTGATAGCAGGAAGCCTATTTCCTTGAGTCTCTTGGAGTATACTCTTGAAGTGGTTGAGGAGTTCTTTTTCTATATCCTCATGGTCTTCCAACTTGTCTCCTTGAATGTTGTTGAGGATGGCTATTCGATTATGCATGTGCCTCTGAATGGTGGAGCGATGAAAGAATTTGGTGTTCTTCTTCCCTTATTTGAGCCAACAAATTCTGGATTTTTTGTTCCATAGAATCTCTTCTTGTAGTCTACATTCATCCAATTGGGTTTGGAGTTCTTGTTCTTGTAGCACAAGAGCCTCCGATCTTCCTTTTTGAATGATGCATAACTGTAGATCTACCATTTGTTGTTCCAAATATTTTTGATGCTGAAAGATGTCGCCAAAGGAAGACTGATACCATCTCTTGAGAAATTTTTTGAGAAATTTGAGCTTATTTTGTAATTGATACATTTTAGACCCTGCAGGGGGATTGAAGCTACTCCACCAAGAAATTATCATTTGTTTGAATCTCGGATGAGAGAGACAGAATTTCTCAAATCGTAAAGGCTTCTTTCTCGCCCCCCCCCCCGGGACACGACCATTGTAGTTGGATTGGCTAATGATCAAAGCCAGAGGTAGGAAGAATTGTTGAATAGATTTCTCCCCCAAGGTGGATCGCATTATCCAATATGAGAAATCTGTCTAGCCTAGATGCAATCTGTTGGTATCCCTTTCTTATGTTTTTCCAAGTACGAATGCCATTGGTAGAGGTATCATTATTATGAAATGAAGGTATTAACAAACGCAAGTGATTAATGAACCCAACCAAATTATATTATAAACCATTGGGATTAAAAAACAAAAGGGATTAATAAACGAAGGGGGTGTTATAAACGCAAGGGATATTAATAAACTCAAGAGATATTATAATATTATAAACATATTACAAGATTAAAAAAAAATATCATGTTGATTATGGTTGATCATGGTTGACCATTTTCAACCATGGTCATGTTGATTATGGTTGACTGTGGTTATTCGTCGTTGACCATATTCAACCATATAGGCCTTGATCATGGTTGATCAAGGTTGACTATGGTTAACCATTTTTATCATGGTTGACCATCGTTGACCATGGTTAACCATAGAGACAATGACCATGGTTAACCATATTCAACGATGGTTAATCATGGTTGACCATGAAAACATTAATTTACCATAATGACCATGGTTGATGATGCTTGACTATGGTTTATCATGGTTGAAAATGGTTCACATTAAATGACCATGGCTTGCCATGTTGAGATTCAACAAGATCCTAGTGAAAATTATGCACCTGCACTAGGATTGAGCCTCAGGCTATTTTTAGGTGGAAGTCTATTTTTAGATGCATGAGAAAATTCTATTTATAGATGATGTTATATTTATATATGTATGTGCGAGTTCTATTTATAGATTGCATCTCTATTTATAGATGCATGTCTACTATTATTCTCCCTTGATAATAGTTGGACAATAAACAATAATCTATTCTCAATGAGCACTTGGAAAAAGTTAACTGAAGTGGAAAATCAGTTAGCTATAGAAAACTTGAGTTCAAAGGTTGTTTGGGGGGACATGCAAGTGGACTTAGTTGTAACTGAGCGATTTGAAGTTGTAACAGAGTTCCAGATGTGTAGTTATGTGAGTTGTAAAGTAGTTTAACTTAGTTAAGTGAGTTAAACTCAGTTGTGCTAGTTGTAACTGAAGATACACTAGTGAGATATCAATGAATTAATTATTTAATTAATTCATAATCAGTGGTCTCACATGAAACTGAAGATTTACTACTGTTGACTACATGCATGTCAGATCCAGTGGAGACCCAATTGAGATGTAGGTGAAAGGGACAATTTGACTATCAGTTGTGACATTAGTGGGTGCACTCATGCACCCAAAAACACATTGGATGTGCCTATGAGTATTGCACAGTCAAGGTAGGAAAGAATGATTCATTAATAGGTTCTTGACCATCAAGGATTGTGTAGTGGAAGCACGTTGTCTGGAGGCAGTAAATTGGCACATGAATTTGCCAATTTTTGTATGACAGTGTGAGACGAATGTATATTGTACTGAGAGCTATTGCATTAGAGTTTCCTATCAGATTTTTTCATGATCCATGATATATGTACATAATATATGATAGTGGGGTTTTTAGCTTTATTCTTTCCTGGTAAAAACATATGCATTATGTGTGATTGATCTTTCTTCTCGATATTGCAATTAGCGATCGTGTTTTGAATTCTGCAAGATTTTTTTGTAGAAGTGATTCTATATTTAATAGTGGCATATAATTGTTAGATCAGGAGAATCCAGGAAATGCATAGCTTGTATTAAAATTTCTACATGGTATTAGCGCTTAGAAGATTGCAATTTTGAAGCATGAGATGAGTTTGTTGGTGGAAAGAATTCGAATTTTTAGAAAGCTTTTCTTGGTGCTACAGTTGAGTAAACATCTAAATGGATTTCAATGGCTTGCAGATAGAGTATGCACTTGAGGGCAGCTCGAACTACATTTCTTGGAAGGACAGGATGGAGGTGGTGCTCGAAGATAATGGCTTGAAGGAATTCATCGATAGTGATGTTCCTAAGCCCACTTTGATAGATGTTGCATTACTTGATGCATGGAAAAAGAAAGTGGAAAAGGTGAGAAGGATTATGTTGGAAGGTTTATAAGACCAAATTGTCTCAAGCCTTCATGGGAAAGCCATAGCATATGTTATGTCGAATTATTTGACAGATATTTTCCAAAGGAACAACGACCATAGGAAATTGGCGCTGAAAGATAAACTCAGGAAGATCAAGATGGAAAAGGGAAATGACATTCCAAATTATCTCATGACATTTTTCCAATGTCTGGATGAACTAGGGAGTGTGGGAATCATTATTGCTGATGATGATTTGGTGAGCTTGGCTCTCTTGGGACTTCCTAAGAGTTGGCACAATTATGAAGACTCCATCAACGGATGGGAAAAACTGTCAGATTGGGAATGACTGTGGTCAGATCTAGTGCAGGAGGGGTTCAGGCGGAACACCAGAGATGGCTCTTCATCGAAGCATGATGATGAAGAGGATTGTGCTTTGGCTGCCAAGGCAAGGAAGGGGAAGGAGAATAAATTCCATTCAAAATCCTATTCTAAAGAAAAGAAGTTGTATTTTTCCAAAGTGAAGTGTTTTCACTGTCACGAACATGGGCATCTCCCTACTAATTGTCCACAAAATAATAATAACAAAGAGGCTACTGGAGCTGCAGCTTGTGAGGTCCTTGCCTTGCAATTTTAACTTGACTTTTCCTTGATCGCATGCATGGTGTCAAGTGCATTGGGATCAGTGTGGTATTGGGATAGTGGCACTTCCTTCTAAATGACGGGAGATGAGGAGCTTTTTAGTGACTTGAAGGAGAAAGATCTCCAAATGCATATAGAGATGGGTGACGATGGATGATACAATGCGACTGGAATTGGTACCATTACCTTTGAGAGGGAGTCAGGTAAACAATTTCAATTGAAATATGTTATGCATGTTCCAGGTCTGAAGAAAAACTTGGTCTCAGTCGTAATGTTGGAGGACAGAGGCTATGACGTTGTTTTCAGCGATGAAAAATCTTTCCTATGATATAAAACAACATGTCAAGCCAAGAGGATAGGGATTCGAGTTAAGAATCTCTACAAGTTGGAGGTAGATGGCTATGCTTCCATGATGGAAAAGGCAGAAAAACTGGTCAGCCGGGATGTGGGAAAATTATGGCACAGGAAATTGGGCCATCTTCATCATGGATCCTTGAAATTCATGCAAAAAATATCTACTCGAATTCCAATGGGAACACTTTCTCAGTTAGATTAGTGGAAGGGTTGCACCATGGGGAAGTATGTAAATTCCACCTTTCATGAAAAGGAGAACCATGCTTTGGTGATTCTCAAGAGAGTTCACATAGACGTGTGTGGACCATTCTCGGTTGCTTCAATAGTAAAACATAAGCATTATGTTATTTTTGTTGATGAATTTTCTCATAAAAACTGGATCTTCTTCATGCAAAAGAAGGATCAAACATTCTCACAGTTCTATGAGTTTAATGCATTGGCGAAGAAAGAGTCAAGGAAGCAAGTGAAGGCTCTGAGGAGTGAAAATGGTGGAGAATACATCTCCAACGAATTCAAAAACTTCTATAGCAAAGAAGGAACTCGAAGAGAACTCATTGCGCCCCATAATGCATAGCAAAATGGGGTGGCGGAGAGGAAGAACATAAAGATCGTGGGTGTAGCACAAGTGATGTTGCATGATCATGACCTATCAATGCATTTGTTGGTGTAAGCATGAAATACTGCAGTTTATGTGCAAAACCATTGTCCTCATAGAGTACTTGGCATGAGTACACCTGAAGAAGCATTCACTAGTAAGAAACCAGATGTTTCTCACTTTAAAATTTTTGGCTCATCTGTTCATGTGCATGTGACTAAGAGCACCGTGAAGAAACTAGAGCCGACTGTTGAAGTTGGGATATTTGTGGGGTATAAAAAAACACCCCATAATTATCGTGTGTATTTTCCTAACAATAAGATGACTGTTATGCGATGGGATATAAAATTTGATGATGGAAAAGCCATGGAGTTGTCGCTTAAGAGGGAGCTGGACTTGCATGTGGAGGAGGAACTATTGGTTCCAAAAGATGAGTCTCTAGATATGGATCAGCCACAGGAGGAGGTTCATGGAGTGGAGGAGTCCACTAATGCAGAGCCAAACATCAGAACTGGCAGAAGGTGTACCACAGAAGCTGATACGTTGAGGCTTGATGCTGCGTAGAATGTAGGAGCCCCTACTTCACAGTGCAGACAAAGACAATCTCCTGACCAATTTAATGGATACATGGCTCTTATGAGAAAATGTATTGTGACCGAGCCATCTTCCTTTCAGGAAGCAGTGTAGGATCTCACATGGGTAGATGCAATGGTGGAGGAGTATGAATCCATTGTCAGAAATAGTGCTTGGGAAATTGTTCCAAGACTGGTTGATAAATCAGTGGTAGGTTCAAGATGGATCTACAAGGTAAAGCATGTTGCAGATGGGAGTGTTGGCCTGGGGCTTCTCACAAATCGAGGGGATTGATTATGAAGAAACCTTTGCACCTATTGCAAGGTATTCTTCCATAAGGACCATCCTTGCTCTCTTAGCACAAATGGGTTGGCGCATTCATCAGATGGATGTGAAGATTGTGTTTCTCAATGGGATCATTAAGGAAGAGGTGTATGTAGAGCAGCTTGAATGATTTTAGATCTTCAGCAATGATTTGCATGTGTGCCGACTCAAAAGAGCATTGTATGGGCCGAAGCAAGCACCCTATGCTTGGTACACTTGGATAGATAGCTATTTCACTGGACTTGGCTTCAATAAAAATGAAGCGGATGCAAACCTATACCAAATTATGGTGGAGGGTAAGATTTTAATAATTTTTCTTTATGTTGATGATTTAATACTAACTAGTGATGAGCAACTGATACACTCATGTAAGGAGGACCTTGCAAAATAGTTCGAGATGAATGATACGAGCCTCCTTCATTATTTCCTTGGATTGGAAATATGGTAGTGAGATGGTGAAGTTTTTGTGTCTCAAGGAAAGTATGAAAGGGAGATATTGGGTAAGTTTCACATGGAGGGTTGTAAACCCATGGATACTCCCTTTTTAGGAAACTGGAGGAAAGAGGATGCTACATCTAGAAAGGTAGTGGATGCTACTGTCTATCGACAGTTAGTGAGTGTGCTAATGTATTTAGTAAACACGAGACCAGACATATGCTATGCAGTTAACCAACTAATTCAAGTAATGGTTAAGCCTACCAAGCTCTTTTGGAAGGGGGGAAAGCATGTCCTGAGATACTTGAGGGGCACATCTGAGTATGGCTTATGGTATAGACAGATGGATGAGGTGAAGTTGCATGGCTTCATAGATGCAGATTGGGCAGAAAAACCAACTGACAGAAAGAGCACATCAGGAGGATCTTTAGTATCGTATCTACAGTTGTTTCTTGGTACAACAAGAAGCAGAGATCCGTGGCACTCAACTCAGCGGAAGCAGAATACATGGTAGCAAGTCAAGCTACATGTGAGGCTATCTGGATGAGAAAGATCTTGGTTGGTTTCTTTGGTTCTCATTTAGATCCGACAGTGATTCATTGTGATAATCAAAGTTGCATTAAACTATCGATTAATCATGTGTTTCATGATAGATCTAAGCATATAGATATCCAGTATCATCATATCAGAGATTGGGTGCAATAGAAGATGATGTTGCTTCAGTACATTCCTATGGAACATCAATATGCAGATATTTTGATGAAGGTGCTCACTAGGAGAAAATTCGAATACCATAGAGACAGGATCGAGGTGATGGATAATTTATTTTTTGTTGAGAGGGAGTGTTGAGATTCAAAAAGAATATCCTACTGAAAATTATGCACTACACTAGGATGGAACCACAGGTTATTTTTAGGTGGAAGTCTATTTTTAGATGCATGAGCAAATTCTATTTACAGATTATGAGAAAATTCTATTTATATATGATGTTCTATTTATAGATGCATGTGCGAGTTCTATTTATAGATCGCATGTCTATTTATAGATGCATATTGACTATTATTACCCCTTAATAAAAGTGGGACAATAAACAATAATCTATTCTCAATTAGCACTTGGAAATAGTTAACTGAAGTGGAAAATCAATTAGCTATAGGAAATTCGAGTTCAAAGGTTGGTTGGTGGGACATGGAAGTGGACTTACTTGTAATTGAGTGATTTGAAGTTGTAATAGAGTTGGATGTGTATTTATGTGAGTTGTAAAGTAGTTTAACTCAGTTAAGTGAGTTAAAGTCAGTTGTGCTTGTTATAACTGAAGATACACTAGTGAGATATCAGTGAATTAGTTATTTAATTAATTCACAATCAGTGGTCTCACTTGAAACTAAATATTTACTACTGTTAACTACATGAATGTCAGATCCAGTGGAGACCCAGTTTAGATGTAGGTGAAACGGAGAGTTTGACAATCAGTTATGACATTAGTGGGTGAACTCATGCAACCACACACAAATTGGATGTGCCTATGAGTATTGCACAGTCAAGGCAAGTAAGAATGATTCATTCAGAGGTTCTCGACCATCAGGGATTGCACAATGGAAGTAGGTTTTCTGAAGGTAGTAAATTGGCACATGAATTTGCCAATTTTATATGACAGTGTAAGATGATTGTCTATTGAACTGAGAGCTCTTGGATTAGATTTTGTATGAGATTGTTTTGTTATCCATGATATATACATAATATATGATAGTGGGGTTTTTAGCTTTATGCTTTCCCAGTAAAAACATCTGTGTTATGTGTGATTGATCTTTCTTCTTGATATTGCAATTGGCAATCGTGTTTTAAATTCCGCAAGTTTTTTTTTTTAGAAGCGATTATGTATTTAATAGTGGCATATAATTGTTAGATCATGAGAATCCACACAATACATAATTTGTATTAAAATTTCTACAAGCCATGGTTGATCATGGTATAAAATCATTGTTTACTACAATCAAGCATGGTTGACCAAGTTCAATTAGAGACACCTTAATCATGGTCGATAATGGTTGAAGAAATTTAACCACAGGTAATCATGGTTGACCATCGCTGACAATGGTTGAATATGGTTGATCATTGTTGACTTTTATTAATTGTGATTGATCGTAGTTGATAGTAGAGACATTGCCCGTCATTGACTAAATTTAGCCATGATTAACCATGAATTACCATGTTTTACTTTGGAGATATGGATTAACCATGAATAGGGAATTGTACCATATTCAACCACACATATTTTAATTTTTCACAATGGATGACTATAATCAGGCATAGAGACCTTGGCTGACCATGTTTGACCGTTATGACAATCATTGGCTATGGTTGTTGATGAGGAGTCTATAGAACATGAAATTTCCTTGGTTGACCATGGTTGACCAAATATGACCATGTTGATCATGGTTGACCATGGTTGATCATGGTTTACCAAATTCAACCATATGGACCTCGATCTTGGTTTACCATAGTTGAACATGGTTACCGATATTCAACCATGCACGATGATGGTTGACCATAATCAACCATATGGACTTCGATCTTGGTTGACCATAGTTGATCATGGCTAATGATATTCAACCATGCATTATCATGGTTGACCATAATCAACGATATGGACTTCAATCTTGGTTGACCATAGTTGATCATGGTTACCAATATTCAACCATGCATGATCATGGTTGACCATAATCAACCATGATCGACCATTCCAATTATAATAAATTTATATTAATATTAATTAATATTAATATATTTATTTAAACATTTTTAAATCATTGGTTAATATTATTGTTAGTGTCTGTGTGTGTGTGTGATCCTTTAGACTTGAGAAACCATGATTGAGGGACATCTAAGTCGTCAAAGTCACCTTAGGATCGCACTCAGCATGGGCCACGAGAGCCCTTAGCTAACTTGATTTTTTAGCATGTATGTGTGTGTGTGTGAGATCCTCTAGACTAAGAAGACACGATCAAGGGACATAGAAGTCGTCAAAGTCACTCGTGAATCGCACCCGGGATGGGCCACGAGAGCCCTTTGTTGACTTGGTTTTTTAGCATGTCCCCTCCACCTAAAACATGACATAACCGCCCCCTGTGAGGTTTCATCTTCGGTCACCTTGCCAACAAATTCAATCCTCAACTCGTTGTGCTAGTAAGACATGACTTTTATATAATTATTTTAATTAATATATTGTCAAGTATTTTAATTAATTTATTAAATAATTTAATTAACTTAATATTACTATTAATTGATATGAAAATATTAATTTAAAAATCTAAAAATTAATGCTTATTGTAATTGAACTTTTTTATATAAATGTTTTAATTAATATATTGCCAAATGTTTTAATTTATGTTCTTAAACATTTTAATGTTTTTATTGTTGTTATCAATGTTTCTGGTAATGTTAAAAATTAATTAATTAAAGTTAAAATTAATTAATTTTAATGTTTTAATTAATTAATATTAATGTTAATTATTATTTTATTTATTTATTTAATTAATGTTGTATTAATCAAAGACTGCATTGATGGAATAAGATCGATTATTGTGAAATACACTAAACAGATTGTTGATCTAGATGTGGTCATATTTGACTATGTTTAACTAATGTCTTTACCTATCTATAATTATGTATTAATTATTATTTTTAAATTATGTATTAATTCCTTAATTATTATATCATTATATTAATGATAATAAATTGGTAAATTAATATTATTATTAATTAATATTAATTCATTTCTTTAAACATGTTTCAATTAATGTTATTAAATATTTTTAAATAAACGTTTTAATTAATATATTGTCAAAAGTTTTAATTAATGTTTTAAAGTTATAAATATTTAAGTACAATTCCAACATCATATTATTATTATTATTAATAACTAAATCGGAATATATTCATGTTTAAATATATTTGAATAATGTAGTTAAGTATAATAATTATGTATTAAAATTTCATAATCTTGGTTGCAATACTGACTTTCCTAGCCTTTTAAGATGTCAAAATTATAGTGAGCTTGAGAGGCTTCTCTCCAAGATTTTTGAGCATAGGAATAAAATCTTAAAATCAAACTAAATAACTCTTTTCTTTAGGTTGGATAAACCAAATATTGGTCTCATTAGACTTAACCATCATCGTCACCATCATCATCAATGATTTAATTAATATATCAATGTAATAATGATAATATAATAACTATTTAACTTGTTTATTAAATAATATTAATATACCTTTTTACATATTTTTGAATTAATGTTTAATGTTATTAAACATTTTCATATAAATCATTTAATTAAAATATTTTTAATCATATTTAAATTAATTAAATTTATGAAAATAAATAATCTATTTAATTAAATAATCAAGAAATTAATTTCGTAAATAATATTATATAAAAAATAATTTAATATACTTAAAAAATTACTAATGTTTTTTCCTATTTTTTTCTATTATTAAGATTACCACAAATCTTCTATTTTTATTTTTTTATGTATATATCTTTGGATATAAAAATATAATTTATGATATAGAATTATTACCCACATAAAAACTTAAATGTGTGTTCCGCTAACTTTATCAAATCAAAAGAGTAAGTATAAAAAATATTTTATTATGTTTGTCCATTGATATTGTCTAAGGAAAAATGCATTAGTTAATATTAAGTAAACATGTAGAAACATATTCTAAATTAGAGATTGTTTTTAAATGTGTTGTAAATATGCTAAAACATTTTTTAAAATATTATAATTGAACCTTGAGATCCATTGATTTGATTCTATGATGTACACTAAATTTGGAACATCAGCTTAGGTCCTAGTAGCATTCAATTGTTAATGACATGGTATTGATCTCTGATTGTGCCAAAGTAGTTAATTCGTTTCACTACAATAGTGAGATACCTAGTTTTATGAAGACGAACAACTCTACGTCACATAGAGCTTTCCTAGATTTTATTATAATTAATTGCAAACACATTCATTTAAATTTCTTCAATTTAAAATACAATTTACTCATCTCAATAGATTTTTTTAATGCTTACAAGGTTTAAATATTATTAAATTGAATTCTAAATTTATTATTATTATTATTATAATTTAATAATACAATATTATAATATAATGGTATTAAAATAATTATTATAATTTAATCTTACAATTCATTATTGTATCAAAATAATTTTATTATAATTTAACTTTAGGGTTTATCCTTTATATGGCAATTATGTGATAATGAAACCTTATTATTAATCATTGCATATATTTTTTTTGTAGTTGGATACATTAAGAAAGGAAGTCGAAATGGGTAGCATGGAGACTTGAATACCCCAACAACAACATTTTTTTAAGTAATAAAAAAGATATTCACAGCAACAAGAATAATTTAATAAAATAATATTTTATTTTTCATAGTTAACTCTGAGTGAGCATACATTTGAATGACATGCATAAGCAACCACTACTCCATTACCCTTATAATAATTTAATAATGTAATTGAATTAAAATAAGTATTATAATTTAATCTTACAATTTATTATTTATTATTGTATTAAAATAATTTTATTATACTTTAATTTTAAGTTTTAACTTTTATATGACAAATGTGTGATAATGTAATCTTATTATTAACCAAAGTTTTCAATACATGAAATGTTAACACAAATGTTGAATACAACAAGAAGTATAATGGCATTAGTTAAGTGATATATGATCATATGATAATCACAATTTTGTTTTTACGTTAAATTGTGAAACTTGATACTATATTATAATTTAAACCTACAATTTATTATTTATTCATTATGTTGTTTAAATAATATGAAATTGTATTTTTTTTTTTTTTTATCATGCATCATGTCAATCTAATTAATCATTGGAGATTTGTTTGATTAATGATTGTATATTTGTTTGTACACTTCGATACATTACATAAGGAAGTCGAAATGGGTGGCATGAAGCTTTGAATACCCCATCAACAACATTTTTTTTTAAGTAATAAAAAATAAATCCATCACAGAAATAATTTAATAAAATAATGTTTTGTTCTTTATAGTAACGTGTGAGCTGGCATACATTTGAATGATAAGCATAGAGAACTATTAACATACATAAGTTTTGAAATGCACACTTGCCAAGTACTCAAACAAGTATAAGCTTGAGAATGTAAAAAGTTATAAGTTTCAAAATTAATCCGAATTACAATGCAATGTTTTATAAGTTTTTTTTTTAATTTCAAACCAGAAATATAGTAAATTTTAAATTATATTTTTGTAAAAATTTAATTTAAGCATGGTTAAACATATGATTTAAATATAAAAAAAAGGTTATATCTTATATACATGATTGTCACGAATGAAGATGGGAATGGTCAATGAAGATTCCTTCAAATACAAATCCTGGCGGCGAGGAGCAAATTTGTGCTGATGTGCAAGAGTCGGGTTCGGGAAGGCAAACTTTCCAGTAATTCTCCTAGCGAGCACTAAAATTTCTGACTAGTAGTTTAAATGCTTCGATGTCAAATCAAATCTACGGTTTAAATTTTTTAATCCGTCAATAGAGATGTTTCAGAATTTTGGATGACTGAAAAATAGAAATACATTTTAAAAACAAAAAAAAAATCTCTGTGAAGCGTCAAATTCCAGGTCAGATTCCGTGTTTAACATTGGGCGGCCTATCGTACTGGAATTTTGAGAGTATGCAGGGCGAGCCTTATTTCAGCTGCCATAGGCCCATTAATGCGGCCCAGGCCGCTGATGCCGGCCGTCGGATTAAAGCACACGATCATCGTGCGGCCGGCATCAGCTGCCTGGGCTGCATTAATGGGCCTATGGCAGTTGAAATAAGGCTCGCCTGCAAAGCCTTATTTCAGCTGCCATAGGCCCATTAATGCGGCAGCAGACATTAAAAGGCAAGCCGTGGTAGATCGTATGTGTAACCCAGCGGGGAGCACAACCTATCATATTAGGGTTTTTGAAAGGAGACAAAATATTGTCATTCAGGATTGAAAGGTTCTACAAAATTCGACGATTGGCTCAATGCCACCTAGTATAGTAGGGTTTTGCAAGGACCCACACCGAGTCACGGTATCATTTCACGGTAACTTAAATGAGCAACAAATTAACCCCGGGCAGGAAATAAAGTCAAAAGTGAAACCACTTGCCGGGATAGTGACAGGGTTCTGGCTGCGATTGCAACGAATCATTACAAATACATGAAGTTAATATAGATTTTCAAATTGTTCATGTTGTGGAGAAGTTTTGGTAGAAATGGGTGGAGGATTAGAAACTTCCGAAATTCTCCATAATATAAATACATTGTTTTGTTGGAAGACACTGAAGGGTGAACAAGTGCTGTCTTCCTGCAACCGAAGGATATGGCGACGGAACAAATAGAGATGTCAAGTCTGGAAGAACTCGATCAAGAAGGGATAACATATTTTCGTAAACCGCGTGATCGCGTGGAAAGTAAAACGAACAACAGGGATGTTATGCTACAGACATTTCAGTATGGAAACTTTTTAAATACGCTGACACATTTGATATGTGTCTTATGGCAATCGGTACTGCAGAGACCATTGCAGATGGAATGGCTAGGCCTTTGTTGATGCTTACACTAAGCGGTTTGATAGACACATTTCGAAATTTTACTTCCACATCCACCGCAGATTACCTTCAGACTATCAACACGTTAATAATCATGTTTTAAGACAACAAAACTTGGCATAATACCCATCTCACATATTGATGAGTGTGCCGTTGTTGGTTAATTCGCAGTATAATTTACGTTTTCTGTATTTATCAATCGGAATATTTTTTTGCTTCCTTTCTAGATTGGTATAACCTCCTCCTGTCACTCACATCTTGTCTACAGTGTTTACGAAAAGGCTTTTGCATGATCTTATCTATGACTAAGGCTTTTCGCTGCTTTGTTTGATCAGAGGGGTCCTGCTGGGCGAAAACCGGCGAAAGGCAGGCATCTCGCATGCGTATAAAATATTTGAAAGCCGTACTAAGGCAGGACGTACGAGGGCTTCTTCGACAATCAAGGCACCAGCACATCAGAGGTGATTACTAGCGTCACTAATGATACGTTTTCGCTGAAAAGGTATAATCTTCTCTACTCCATCATCTCTTGTAATTTATCGATGTTCAGAGTGCCCACGGATTAAATTTTCTAATTCTAATGTTAATTCTCTTGGGAGATTGTTTATCTTCAGCTGCCCCACTTCCTCATGAGTACATCTGTATTCTTAGGCAGTTATTTTGTGGCATTCTACTTGACATGGAGACTAGCAATAGTGTCATTTCCTTTCGGGATCTTGTTGATCATTCTCGGGGTGATGTAACGAAGAATTCTGGTGGCCACTTCTCGCAAGTTGACTGTGTTGGAATTTTTGAGAAATTCCAAAATAACAATGAAGAGAATAAACTCTCTTCTTTTAACACAGAGAAATTAAAATATTTCTCACTGAAACAGAGTTTCAATTCATAAAACAAACTTTTATTCCATAAAAAATGTTGTTACAAATTCTTCCTCTAATAGAGGGATTTACAAAATATGATTGACTGCTACAGACGCAGTGCTTCTCAAAAACAAATCTCTGTCTCTCTCTCTCTGAAAAATACGTTGATGTGTATTTTCCAATTCTGCATTACTGTGCTTACAAAACGACACGGTTCTGTGTACAATACAAAAACATTGTATTTTGCCTCATGGACCTTTGCTCTTTATATATGCCGCCGCACATATTAAAACATATAAAACAATAAACAAAACATATAAATAAAACAACCAACCGACTGTCGGGCCCACCGCCATAGCGCATCGCGCATAGTGCATTGAACGCGCGATCAAACAAAACAAACCTCTGAATTTGCGATTTCGCGATTTTGCGATGTTGCGATGAGATCGCATCGCAAACATCTGCAATCAAACATATGGCGGAACATATATATAACATGCGGTTGTGCGATCGTGCGATGGTGCGACGATCGCACATCGCAATTTCAATGAAACTCTGGTGATGGGTGGAGGGTGATTGTTGTAATATGCGATATGTGATTTATGCGATGACGCAACCATCGCACATCGCAGATTTCCATATCAACAAGACACTTTGTTCTTCAAAACTGAAAGCTGCGCTCTGCGATCTGCGCTAAAGCGCTTAAGTGGTAGGGACCACTTGTCCGGCCTCTTCAGATATTTAAGTCCTCCCCCTATTTTAAAACAATTTCATTCATTTTTAGTTGTTGAGGGCTTTAAACGCCCGCAAAGACTGTCTTAAATAAATCTGTTCTTCCGTGCTGTGAAGCCACGAAAGTCTTCGGCATTCAACTCTACTAATAAAAATCGGCTACCACCTTGATAAAATATCAAAGGGATCAAAATCCCATCTACTCGTTACTGTACCTGTGCGCTTTCCAATCATTTTGCAATTTGTTCAAGATTGCCGACAACCGCCTTAGCCTTGGCTTCAATGTGCCGCGGATCTTTAACTTCTGCAATTATTGCTGGTTGACTTCAGCAGTTGGAATTAATTTCCAACACTCCCCCTTAATTTCAACTGTTGGGTTTTCCTGCATACCCAGGCATTTCCTGAAATGTTCAAAGCTTTTCTGCGCAATTGGCTTTGTGAGGATATCTGCAAATTGATCCTCTGTTCTGCAATGCTGCAAAACTATCTCACCATTGTTAACCAATTCACGTATGAAGTGAAACTTGGTGTCAATGTGTTTTGTCCTCTTATGAAAAACAAAATTTTTAGACAACGCAATAGCTGAGCTATTGTCACAAAATATCACTGTCTCTTTTACCTGTTCTTGACATAAGCTTCTTAACATTTTTCTCATCCAAACTACTTGACACGTTGCTGTTGTAGCTGCCACATATTCTGCTTCTCCTGTAGACAATGCTACAATGGGTTGTTTCTTAGAAGCCCATGAAATGGCTCCTGAACCCATGTAAAAAACATAACCGGAAGTGCTCTTCCGATCATCTACGCTTCCAGCCCAATCACTGTCTGTGTATCCAACTAAATCTGAACATTCTGAAGCAGTATAAGAAATACCAAAACTTTTTGTACCTTTAACATACCTCAGAATTCATTTTGCTGCCTGCCAATGTGCATCCTTTGGCTTTTCCATGAATCTGAAAATCAAACTAACAGCATGCATTATGTCCGGCCTAGTTGCAGTCAAATACATGAGGCTACCAACTAAGCTCTTGTATAAACTAGGATCAAAATCCTTGCTGCTATCATCTATGTTGAGCTTTAATCCCATCACTGTGGGAGTGATTGCTGCTTTGCATTCCTGCATGTTAAATCTTTCAAGTACCTCATTAACATACTTTGCCTGTGAGATAAAAATCCCATTTTCATCTTGTTCTACTTCTATTCCCAAGAAGTATCTCAACAAACCCATGTCAGTCATCTCAAATTCTTCTTTCATGAATGTTTTAAAATGTTCAATAAGGCAATCATCATTACCTGTAAAAATAACATCATCAACATATAAGACTACAATCAAGATTTTACCATCTTTTTCTTTGATGTAGAGGGTGGGTTCTCCCTCACACTTTTCAAATCCATTTTCTAGTAGATAGGAATCTATCCTACTGTACCATGCTCTTGGCGCTTGCTTTAGCCCATAAAGATCTTTCTTCAACTTGCATACCTTGTGCTTTTGGCCTTTCTTTTCATAGCTGAGAGGTTGTTCAATGTAAACCTCTTCCATTAACACTCCGTTTAGAAATGTTGACTTCACGTCCATTTGGTAAACTTTCCACTTGCTTTGTGCTGCTATGGACAACACTGCTCTCACGGTTTCCATTCTGGCAACCGGTGCGAAAGTTTCCTCATAATCTATCCCGTGCTTTTGCTTATAGCCTTTGACAACAAGTCTTGCCTTGTGTCTTTCTATTTTTCCTTCAGCATTACTTTTGGTCTTGTAGACCCATTTAACACCAATTACATCTTTACCTTTTGGGAGTTCAACCAAATCCCAAGTTTTGTTTCTTTCTATGCCATTAACCTCCTCATCCATAGCTTCTATCCATTTCCTATCCTTGATAGCTTCTTCGAAATGAACAGGATCATCAATATGACAATATAAAACAAACAAAGAATTGATACCTTCATTTGTTATATCTTGTTCATAAATATCTTTCAAACTTCTAAACTTCTTACCTCTTTCAGTAGGTGTACAAATGCTTGAAGAAGCACTTGAATTTCCTCCTTATGGTGTGCTTGGAGAAGCACTTTCATTTCTCTTCAAGGGTGTGCTCTGCTGATCTTGTGTTGGTGCTACTGTTTGGAGATGTATTTCGGCCAACTCATCATCATTTTCATCATGAGATAAACAGTGTTTAACATTCACTGTTTTCTCTATGCTTCCATCTCAAGCTTCCTCTTCAATAAACTAAACATCCCTGCTCATAATAAACCTTTTGTTGGATGGGTTATACAACCTGTATGCCTTGGATTCCTCACTGTATCCAATGAAAATACATTTCTCCCCCTTGCTGTCCAACTTCTTCCTTAGCTGATCTGGAATGTGTGCATAAGCCACACATCCAAAAACCTTCATGTGTGTGACACTTTGCTTTGTGCCACTCCATGCCTCTTCCGGCACTTTGTTCATAACTGCTTTTGTAGGACACCTGTTCAAAATTTACACTGCACAATGTACATCTTCAGCCCAATAATCATTAGGCAAATGCTTGGCTTTTAGCATACTCCTCGCCATGTCCATTATGGTTCAGTTCTTCCTTTCGGCTACTCCATTTTGCTGCGGAGTATATCTAGTGGTAAACTGTTTATGAATACCATTTTCTCTACAAAATCATAGAAAATCTTTAGATATATACTCACCTCCTCTATCAGTCCTTAAGACTTTGATATGCAGCTCACTCTGGTTCTCAACAAGTGCTTTGAAATTGCAAATTTTTTCAAACACTTCACTTTTGTTTTTCAAAAAGTAAACCGAAGTTTTTCTTGTAAAGTCATCTATAAATGTTAACGCATAGTGGTTGTTAGCTAGTGATGGAGTCTGCATCAGTCCACATACATCTGAGTGGACAATATCTAAGGGTTCTTTTGCCCTTATGCTTTTCTCGGAAGGAAAACTTTCTCTGTGTTGTTTCCCCAAGATACAACCTTCACAAAGGCTGTCCGGTTTCTCTATCAATGGTAAACCACTTACCATTCCTTTTCTGTTCAACAAATTAAGACCTCCAAAGTTGAGATGTCCAAATCTCAAGTGCCATAACCAATTATCATATTTTGGTTCACTTTGGAATGTCTCCTATGCAACTGCTGCTTTCTCTTCATCATTTTGCAAATCTGCTCTCATTCTGAGAGGGAACATCCTGTTCCTTGTCATCTTTACTTCAGCAATACATTGTTTGCTGGGTGGTTTATCCATGATGGTACAAACATCATTATCAAAGAAAAAATTATACCCCTTATGGACAAGCTGTCCAATACTTAAGAGGTTACATTTAATTCCTAGAACATAATAAACATCTGCTATGGTTTTCTTTGCACCTAATCTTGTTAAAACATTTACATCTCCTTTTCCCATAACAGAAAATTTGCTATCAGTTCCTAGTGTGACTTATGACTTCACACTTTCATCTAACATAGAAAACATTGCTATGTTTCCTGTCATATGGTTACTACAACCGGAGTCTAGAAACCATAAATCCTCACTTTTCTCTTCAGCTATATTACAAGCTAAAAACAACTTCTTTTGATTGACATTTTCTATAGTGAAATTTGCACTAGTTCTACTTGCCATATCTTGCTACTTCTTTTTGCATTCATTTGCATAATGACCATATTTTTTACAATAATGACATTGGACATTGGATTTGTCATACCTCTGTCCTTGAGCATTTTGTTGACCACTCTGCTGGCTGTTGTATTGGCCGTGGCTGTGATTTTCATTGTTGCACCTTCCATGTGAATGTGAAGGGCTATTTCTTCCACCTTTGTTTTGGCTTTTGCCTCTTCCTCTTCCTCTGCCTTGCCCTCTTCCTCTTCCGAAAGACATCTGGGTCTTAAAGGCATGTTCAAGAGATGAGTTTTCACTCCTACTCAATCTCTGTTCATGGGTCATCAGTGATGCATGTAGCTCATCAACTGAAAACTTTGTGAGATCTTTAGTCTCTTCTATGGTGGTGAAAATCACATCGAATCTTGAGGGTAAAATTCTCAAGAGTTTTTCAACAATTATTTTGTCTTCAAGGGTTTCTCCATAAGATCTTATTTGTGTGACCATTCCAATCACATGAGTGAAGAATGAGTCAATAGTATCTAACTCTTTCATACAGAGAGTCTCAAAGTCTCTCCTTAGCAACTGTAGTTTTGCTGTCTTCACTTTCTCCATGCCTTGATAGGCTGTCATGAGAGTTTCCCATCCTTCTTTGGATCTCTTAGCTGCTGCTATCCTTGGAAACACACTCTCATGCACTGCTTGATACAATAAGAAAATAGCCTTGGCATCTTTCTTCTTATTGCTCTTCAATATCTCTCTTTCTGCCTGAGTTAACATATTAAACTCAAGTTCATCTACTGGCTCTTCAAAGCCTTCCTCGACAAATTCCCATAAGTCTTGGGAGACAAATAATGCTCTCATAGTTATTGACCAGTAGTCATAATTTTTCCCATTAAATTGTGGGAGATGGATATTTCCCATACCCATGCCAGTGCTGGCTCCAGCCATTTTGCACTCTTAACTATGATTCAAAAAACACTTGACTGTGTATATAAAATGACTGATTGTTCTGCAACAGTAACACAAAAACTGTATAGAGAAATACCTTTGGATTCTTCTTGTCTGAGTCTTCACACTGCTGGAGAAGCTGCTGCAACAAAGAACTCCTTTCCTTCAACTTATTTGATCTTCAAATAGCCTGGAATAGCTCCGATACCATGTTGAAATTTCTGAGAAATTCCAAAATAACAATGAAGAGAATAAACTCCCTTCTTTTAACACAGAGAAATTAAAATATTTCTCACTGAAACAGAGTTTCAACTCATAAAACAAACTTTTATTCCATAAAAAATGTTGTTACAAATTCTTCCTCTAACAGAGGGATTTACAAAATATGATTGACTGCTACAGACGCAGTGCTTCTCAAAAACAAATCTCTCTCTCTCTCTCTCTGAAAAATACGTTGCTGTGTATTTTCCAATTCTGCACTACTGTGCTTACAAAACGACACTGTTTTGTGTACAATACAAAAACATTGTATTTTGCCTCACGGGCCTTTGCTCTTTATATATGCCGCCGCACATATTAAAACATATAAAACAATAAACAAAACATATAAATAAAATAGCCAACTGACTGTCGGGCCCACCACCATAGCGCATCGCGCATAGCGCATTGAATGCGCGATCAAACAAAAAAAACTTCTGAATTTGCAATTTCGCGATGTTGCGATGAGATCGCATCGCAAACATCTGCGATCAAACATATGGCGGAACATATATATAACATGCGGTTGTGCGATCATGCGATGGTGCAACGATCGCACATCGCAATTTCAACGAAACTCTGGTGATGGGCGGAGGGTGATTGTTGTAATATGCGATATGCGATTTATGCGATGGCACAACCATCGCACATCGCAGATTTCCATATCAACAAGACACTTTGTTCTTCAAAACTGGAAGCTACGCTCTGCGATCTGCTCTAAAGCATTTAAGTGGTAGGGACCACTTGTCTAGCCTCTTAAGATATTTAAGTCCTCCACCTGTTTTAAAACAATTTCATTCATTTTTAGTTGTTGAGGGCTTTAAACGCCCGCAAATACTGTCGTAAATAAATCTGTTCTTCCATGCTGTGAAGCCACGAAAGTCTTCGGCATTCAAATCTGCTGATAAAAATCGGCTACCGCCTTGATAAAATATCAAAGGGATCAAAATCTCATTTACTCTTTACTGCACATGTGTGATTTCCAATCCTTTTGAAATTTGTTCAAGATTGCCGACAACCACCTTAGCCTTGGCTTCAATGTGCCGCGGATCTTTCACTT